>JAQGBD010000159.1:0-43541 GCA_034698165.1 Punctoribates punctum
GAAGTCTGTTCTGTGGGTTCTTGTGTTCTGTCGGCTGAATACTGATTATAATAATATCTTTCATTCGAACGTTTAAAACGTTTTTCATGACTCGAATGAATGTCTTCTTGTAATTAGTGATGAATTCTTTCACAGATATTGATCTCAATTCTACGACAGCACTGTTTTCGACCATATCTTCGGTAATGACAGTGACTTCCAACTCAACCAAACCATATGTCAAATACTTGCCGTCACTAACGGTTACATTGATTTTATACTTTCCGGCGTCGAGTCCGGGAAATGCGACTAAAGTGCCGTCCGTTAAGTCAATGGAGAAGAGATGTTTGTCGTCTTCATCAGTGATGGCATAACTCAACTTATCGAACGGGTCTTCATCAGTGGCGCTGACCTGACCTATGATACCACCCGGAAACTGTTCCAATGAATTGACAGCAATGGATAAATGCGATATTTGAGGAGGAATTCTGGGCTCCTGAGTGACCAATACGTTAACCGTTGCATTTGTACTGAGGGGAGGGTTTCCAAAGTCTGTCACTTGGATTACAAGAGAATAGTTTGTTTCTATGGAGTGGTTGAAGACTGTGTTTGTGCGCAAAGAGGTGTCCTCATTCACTAAGACAAAGCTCGAGTTTGAATCTCCAGATAACATACGGAGAGTGAATGGACCCGAATTGGCGACACTGTCCGCGTCGTGTATATTGAAATTGATGAGAGAATAGCCGACAGGTCGGCCCTCCTGGACATGAAGTGTATAATTTGTTTTGTCAAAAAGGGGCGGATTGTCGTTCGCATCCGAGATCTCAATGTTAACGAACACAGAACTGGACAATGGTTTCGGTTTTCCGTTGTCATTACAGACGGCTTCCAAGATATACGAGGATATCATCTCTCGGTCCAAATTCTTGCCGACAGTTATTATACCAGAGATGGCATCGATTTTAAACTCTTTGTAAGCGAGAGAACCGCCACTAAAAGAATAGCTGAGATTCGCATTCTCTGCAGAATCGGAGTCAATGGCCACCAATTGTATGATTCTGTCGCCGACGAAGGAGTCTTCTCTGATCACAATATCATACGAGCGCTGAACAAACTGAGGACTGATATCATTGATGTCATTCAATCTGATGGTGACGTGCGCTTCACTCGACAGCGAAGGGATTCCTCCGTCTTCTGCTCTAACGGTCATAAAGTACTCGCGAACTGTTTCATAATCGAGTTCTTTGGCCACAGATATGACTCCAGACTTGGGATGTATAACAAAACTTCCGTTTTCGTTACCATTGAAAAATTGATATTTGATTTCGGCGTTAATTCCGGTGTCTTTACTCGTCGCGAATACTTTGAGGACTTCTGTCCCGATAGTGGCGTCTTCCGAGACGTTTGCGAAGTAGGTTTGCCTCTGAAACTCCGGTGGATTGTCGTTAATGTCGAGAACATTGACAATGAAAACAGCACTCGAGAAGAGCTGCGAAGCGCCCGAATCGTATGCTTTGATCGTCAGGTTATATACCGATTGACTCTCTCTGTCCAGGGTTTTGGCCAAACGAATGATACCATTCCTCTCATCGATTTGGAATTCTTCACTCTTTGATTGGAGAGCGTAACGCACTCGTCGATTGGCTCCGAGATCAGCATCTGTTGCGGTCACCTTTCCAACTATTATTCCAAGAGTAGAGTCTTCGGGAACATTGACTGAGTACTGACTGCTCGAAAATTTAGGCGATTCGTCGTTCACATCGCTCAGCAATATCTCGACCTCACTCTTGCACGTCCAGTCCCTTCGCTTATCATCGCTTATATGGACTTCAAACAGATATGAGGCCCGACTTTCTCTGTCGAGAACACTCTTAGTCTTCAAGTGTCCGCTTTGAGGATCAATTGTGAAGTGATTGTCGACATCACCAGAGATGAAGTAAAAGAGTTTCGCGTTATCGCCTTCGTCCACATCTGTGGCCTCTACTGTCAGAATATAAGTGCCGGGACTGACCGCCTCACTGACCAGTTCTACATATTTAGATTTAAGACAAATGGGTCCGTTGTCGTTCGTGTCCAATATGTCGATCGTAACCAAGGTTTTGGTAGAGAACCGGCCGTCGGTCACAATGATATCCAAGTTATAGCTATCGATAGTTTCGCGATCGAGTGCTTTGTTTATATGGATCTCTCCGTTCTGTCCGATTTCAAACTGATTGAAAGGATCGCCGCTCAGAATATGGTAATTGAGTTCTGAATTCTCGTCGATATCGTGGGCATCGACTGACACTATGACTGTACCGACGGGACTGTTCTCATAAATGGATGCCATATACTAATTGATTGAAACAATTTGATTAATAAAAGATAATTATTCGAAGTTTAAAAATAATTACATTTTGGTTAACAATCGGTTCGTTGTCATTGACGTCAAAGACTTTAATGTTGAGAGCGGTTGAGTTGAAATGCGTGCCATCGGTTACACCAACAGTCAAATTATGGAAGGGAGTGGTCTCCCGATCCAAACGCTTGTTGAGTATAAGCCAACCGTTGTTCTCATCGATTGCAAACATCTGTCCCTCATTTCGCTCTAAAGTGTATTTGAGTGCATTGTTGGCCACATCGATGTCGGCGTCGATGGCATTCACTTTCAAGATCGATGAACCGATCTCTTGATCTTCAGAGACGACAATATTATAGGAGGAAGAGTCGAAATAAGGAACGCAATCGTTTTCGTCCATAACATTGATTAAAATATTGAGGAAACTGACGGTAAGCGTCACTTTGTCTTTCACTTCGACGGCCAATACGTGTTTGGCTTTTACTTCTCTGTCCAACTGTTCTGTCAAATGAATTCTTCCTTGTTTATCGATTCTGAATTTGGTGGCGTCTGCCTTATCGCCGAAGCCGACAATAGCCAGTTCCACTTCCTTAAGTCCGGCCAAATTCACGTTTGCAATAACTGTTCCTCTTTTGGTGTTTTCGTTGACGAAAATTTCGTAAATAGAAGTCTGCCTTTTGATGAAAGGACACGAACCGGTTATCTGAATACTGACCGGAACCACATCTTCCAAAGCCTTAGTTGTCTTACGACTGCTGCCATCACTGGCTTTGATGAAGAATTGGATGACATCCCCAACGTTTGAGCTGAAGTTCTTTCGGGTGTAGACGTGACCGCTCTCTGATGTTATGCCAAACATATCGAGTATATAACCCGAGGGCCGACTTGTGTTTTGTGACTCATATATTGAATATCGAATGACATTGTTTTCGGAGTAGTCGTCGTCATCGACGGCCATAACAGGCAAAACAGTTGCGCCGATCGGAGAGTTCGAACAAATGACAGCTTTGTATTCATCGACTATAAAACGCGGAGAGTTGTCGTTCTCGTCAGTGATGGCCACTCTTAGATTGGACAGACCAATACGTTTGCCGCCGTCTTGTGCTGCAACTGTCAGCCAAAACAGTCTGTGACCACTCTCTCTGTCCAGTTCTGAGCGAAGGATAACATTTCCCGAATTGGAGTCAATATTGAAATATCGTTTCGCGTTATCATTGATTATGTGATAACTGAGTTCACCGAACACTCCTTCGTCTCTATCGATGGCAGTCAAGTTGGCCACCGATGTGTCGATTGGTGTCAACTCATTAATGGCCACACTATTGAATATTCGCGTGAATTTCGGGGAATTATTGTTCGCCGGTTTAACTGCTATCAAAAGACTGGTTGTCGTGGAATAGACGCCATCCGTCACCGATATATTCAACTCAAAGTCTCGAATGAATTTTCGACTCCTCTTTGATTTGAGATTCCAAACTGTGACCACTCCTGTCGTCTCATTGATTGCAAACGACAAGTGTTCGTTACCGGAGAGGATCTGATACCGCAATTTGTTGATATCACTCGAGTCGGGATCGTTTGCCACAATTTTGGTAACAAACTGACCCTTTTCTATATTTTCATCGATGGTAGCTTTGAATACCGGGGCAACTATTGGCTTATTGTCGTTAATGTCTAATACTTCGACCCAAACATGAGCTGTCGATGTGAGGACAGGTGTGCCGTAATCAGTAGCCATTACAGTGAAGTGGTGGAGACGTTCCGTCTCGTGATCTAAGTTTGTCTTCAAATATATGTTTCCGTCGTCGGGAGAGACATAAAAATGGGTTTTATTTCCCATTATTTGGTACTGAAGTTTAGCGTTCAGTCCGATGTCTGCATCGGTGGCACTGACTCTGACAACATTGGCCCCAATGGGCGCCGATTCCAGAACAGAGACATTATAGGAAAACTTTGAGAACATGGGTGGGTTGTCGTTTGCGTCGTCCACTGCACACAGGGTTCAAAATTCTAATTAGTTTTCAGTTTAAAATCATGACTTGAATACCTGTGATGAGCAGTGGAACGGTAGCACTCATTCCGGACACAGAGTCGGTGCCGGATATGATTAGATTGTATCGACTGATGGACTCGCGATCGAGTTTTTCGATTACAGATATCATACCTAATGTCGAATAGAAATCATTAAACTTTACATCAAATAAAAAGTGCAATAAAAGCATCAAAACTAAAACCAATATTTTTTTAAGGGAGGGGTCGGTGCCGGCGATGCACATAAATAGTTAACAAAATGCAAACATTGTTAATATCAAAAGCAAATCAACAAAAGTTGCGGACAAACGATAAATATTTGGGAAATGCGTTTCTATTTGTGGGACAGCACTGAATAATACTCACATAAACCGCTACTAATCGTCGGGTCTTTGAAAAGATAATTTGAATTTTTGTCAAAACGAAGAATAAAGTGCACAAAACCACCAAAAATATAGTGAAAAAGAGATTTAAGTGAAAACATAAAAATGAAAGTTAAAAGAAAATCAAAACTCAGTTTAAAATCAAATTTCAGAAATTCATTCTTAAAATTGGAAATCATTTTAAATAATAACTGAATTCCTATAAATGGCTGAAAACTTACCCGAATTGAAGTCCAGAGAAAACTCTTCGTTTTCATTGCCAGAAACGATACTATATATGAGTTGTCTTCCGTGAGGACTCTCGGCGTTGATTGTGAGGAAAGGCACTGAAGACGGATGACTCTCAATGACAGACACAGAATAATACTGTTTATCGAATAAAGGCATTCCTCCGGAAACCATTTTGATTGTGATGTTTGCGAAAGACACGAGTCCTGGCGATCCTATCCATCGAATTAAGATAATTAATTGGCTGAAAGTGATTCAAACAACCAAACAATTTACCCGAATCTTTGGCCGAAATAAGTAGATTATAGTTAAGGGGATCGTTAGCTGCGTTCGTTGATCGGGCCATCGAAATATGTCCACTCACAGGATTCAAATGGAATAACTGATTGGGATCACCCGATATAGTGGAATATGTGACCATTCCATTGAAGCCGACGTCTAAATCAATGGCCTGAACTTTGCCGATCTGAGTGCCCGCCTGGAAGTCATTGCCGAACACAAAATAATATGGAAGACCAACGAAGACCGGTTTATTGTCATTTATATCGTCGACAATTATCTCAACCAAAGCGTGTGCGACCCGACTCTTCACGAATACAGAGCGCACTTCAATCACGAGTTCATATCTGAAAACAATTTACAATTAAAAACAATTCCTTCAAAATTAATGTCAGAAAATACCTCGATTTCTCTTCCCTATCAATAGGTATTCCGCGGGAAAGGATAGCACCAGAAGTTCGTGCGATACGAAACAAATGCGTCGGATTGAGGATCCGGAAGGAAAGGTGTTCATTGAGTTTATTGCCTTCGATTGTTGGCATTAGGATTGTCTTAACCGAATGGGTATTCTCTGTGATGTGTCCGATGAACCGGTCCTGAGTGAAAAGCAGAGAACCTCTCGGAATCGGTTCGGCAGTGATTGAAATCTTGGCCTCAGTCGTGAATTTGCCGTCAAATACAGAGACAAACATTTCATAAACACCTTCAGTGAGTTTGTCGTCTGATGTGGTGATCAGACCGGAAGTAGAATTGATTGAGAATTTCTTTTCGGAAGACATTGTGATTGGCGTCAGACTGAAGATGAAGTGATTGTGATTTTCGTCGTGTTTACCGAAATCGCAATCAGTGGCAGAGATTTTAGTTATGATCACATCCTTATAGGTTGGAAGCAATACAGTCGAGTGGTAGTGACTCAGGGATAGGACGGGTTCGCAATCGTTGACCGGAAGACATTCGATTTTGACCAAAGCGTTTGTCACTGCCTTAAGACTCGGGAATCCGAAATCACTGACAGTAACCGTAAAATTAAATTCCTTTTTCTTCTCGTAATCTATTCTTCGGATCAGACTTATAGCACCAGTTCTGGGCTCTATCGTGAAGTACTTTCGGCCCATTTCTTCGACAATTGAATAATTGAGAATTGAATTATGCATTGAGTCGTCGTCTCGGGCTTTGACAACAAGCGGTGAGTCCTTTTCGTCCAGAATAATACTTCCGATTGAGGCCGACTCCAAGATGTGTCCCCTGAATTCAGTCTGTTCCCAATAAGGAATGCCGTCATTGACGTCAACCAAATTGATGAAGAGCTGAGTGGTGTCATTGATTCCGACTAAACTCGTGGCCGAGACAGTCAGCGAATAGTTTTGTTTGACTTCATAGTCGAGTATATCTCTTATCCAAACCTCTCCATTGTTAACATTTATGGAGAATTTGTTGTCATTATTACCACTGATTATCTCAAAATAGAGGGTTTGTCTACTCGTGGCCTTCAGTGAGATAATAACTGTCCCGATCTTTTCGTTTTCGTTGACATCAATCGAATAAAACTTTTCTTCGAATTTTGGCGGAGAGTTATCCGGAATACTCACTGATAAGTGAACATTGGCTGTACTGCTCAAAGGAGGCGATCCCTTATCCGTGGCTTTTATTACCAGATAGTATTCGGACTGTTGTCTGGCGTTCAGGGGTTTTGACAAATAAATAAATCCGAGGTCTTTGTCGATATCAAAAACATTATCAATATTTCCAGAGATAATCGAATAATTGATTTTTGCATTATTTCCCACATCTTTATCAATGGCCTGAATCTGAAGAACAGACGTTCCTATTGCCGACGTTTCCATAACAGTGGCCTCAAAATAGGGCGAAATAAAAGTCGGAGTTTCGTCGTTGACATCAATTATATTAATGGACACCTTTGCAAACGATCGGTTGTGCATCGAAGAGGTCTTCATTCTTGAGTTGTGGGCCTCTATCACAAGGATGTGATGTTTACCCGACTCATAATCCAGTGATTCTTTAACTTTGATTCTTCCGCTCCACGACTCGACTTCAAACTTCTTGAGACTCTCTGGAGAAGAGGCCGAATAGATTGAGAACACAATTCCTTCGGTGAACTCTCTGTCGGAAACACTCATTTGGAGGATTTCATTGCCTTTTGTGATGTTCTCCAAAACATTGACAGTATATGAGTCCTGAATGAACGACACCTTATCGTCGTAAACGTCAATCAAATTGATTATCAAATTAGTGACCACTGCTTTGATTCCATCGGTTATAGCGATCGTAAGGTTGTATTTATTGGTCAGTTTATAAGACAGTGGTTTGGCCACAATGAGCGCACCCTCGTCTCGGAAGGCGAAAGTGTTGCCAATATTGCCATCGATTATATGATAACAGAGTCGGTCATTATCTCCATCGAAAGCCTTAATCAAAGTGACGGCATAACCAATGGGCTCGCCTTCGCTCAGAGATATTTCTGAGTCGAATGCGTCGATAATCGGCGGCTGATTCTCTTCGGGATTCTTTTCTTTGGGAACCGACAAAATTCGTAAAATGAGCCTCACTTGCGATGTCTTGCGAGGAGTTCCGCAGTCGGACACAGAAATTATATAATCGTACTCTCCTTTAGGGATTCCGTCTTTTGTCGCATGAATAGCACCACTGGTCGGGTCGATGGAGAACCAGTTGTAGTCATTCCCTTCAACAAACTTATACTGAAGAACACAATTGTCGTCTTCGTCTTTATCGTAGGCAACGATTTGACAAATGGGTGTCTTCTGTGAGATATCATTATATGCCTGACATCTGTATATCGAAAGAATGGCTTTTGGCTCGAATTCGTTGACATCCATCACATTCACGACAACAGGAGTTCGTGATATCATTGTCGTCACCACAGGCTCTTCAGTATCGGTGTTATGACTTTCGCTGATTTCCAGATCAATTACATAACGGGATTGTGTCTCTCTGTCCAGTTTGCTCTTCGTTCGAATCAAACCATTGTCGTCAATACTGAACGGAACCTCATTAAGAACTCGGAATTCAATTTTGGTCTCTGTTTCCGAATTGAGGTCCGGATCGTGGGCTTCGATTTGAAGCAAATTAGTTCCGATGGAAGCGTTTTCAAGAATGCGTCCGAAATAAAAGGCTTCGGTAGTGATCGGCGGCAAATCGTTTTCATTGGAAACACTTATATAAAGTTCTAAATTAGCGGTTAGAGGAACGGCTGCTCTATCTTTAGCGACAATCGTTAGCCAATAGTGGGAATTGGTTTCACAGTCGAGCACAACAGCCGTATGAACGTTACCGTTGCTGTCGATCGAGAATCTGCCCAAACCGTCGCCACCAATGATCTCATAGACAACTGGAAGGTCACTGTCGTCATCAACTGCTGTCACTTTGGTCACAAAACTGCCGACTGGAAGGTTCTCTTTCACAGTAGCCGTGGCCACAATATCAGGAAATTTCGGCGGATAATGGTTTTCATTGACGTCTTCCACTTCAATGATAAGCGTTGCCACAGAAGACAATGAGGGCTCGCCTTCATCCCTGGCAAAGACAGTGATGTTAAAGATCTGCATCTGTTCGAAGTCCAACTGCTGACGGATTCTTATATTTCCGGTCATCTCATCGATAGAAAACACATCCGAATCAATCGAATAATGAATTTTTGCAGACTTTCCTTCGTCGCTATCAAAGGCTGTAATTTTCATTACTCGAGAACCGATAGGCATATCCTCCCGAACTTTGATCACATAAGAGCTTTCATGAAAACGGGGCGGATTGTCGTTCACGTCTGACAATTAAACAAAACAATTGATTAAAACAATTAAAACACAAACTGATGGATACAAACCCTCGACATTTATAGTAACAGTTGATGTGGAAGACAACGACGGAATGCCCGAGTCGTGGACAGTTACATAAAGTATATATTTACTGATCTCTTCTCTGTCCAAACTATTCTCAAGAGTGAGGGTTCCGTTCTTAGGACTGATGGCAAACAAATTCTTATATCCATTGAGTGAATACTGAAGTAAAGCATTTTTGCCATAATCTTCATCCGAGGCATAGATCTGTCCGATTATATAGCCTTTGGCAGCAGATTCGGGGACATTAAATGCAAAGTTATCAACAATAGGACTGTTGTCGTTGATGTCTTCTATCACAACTACAATCGTATGATTGGCGCAGAGCTGTTCTTTGGCCGAATCACAAACTGTAACCGAAAGCTTATATTTGGAATGTCTTTCGTAGTCAAGAGTGTCGATGACATACAGATCGCCACTAAACTGATCTATATTGAAGACAACCTCACGATTGTCCATATCGTGTGAATTCAAAGAATAGAGTAGATATCCATCAAATCCGTGGTCAGGATCTTCAGCCTTCAAAGTAGTAATTTTGGTGCCTTTCGCCAAATTTTCGGGAATATATATTTCCTTCGGTAGCTTTGGATCGAACTCTGGTCGTCGGTTCTTATGTTTGTGAAGCTCTTCCAGTGAATCGTCAGTCAGGAAGTTGTCAATGGAGTCGTACTGAAGATCACTGGACTGTTGTCGTTGGATCATAAATGCGGTCAGTTTTTGAGCGACGGCTGAATCATTGCATTCGACTAATATGTGGTTTTTCGATGTCTTCTTATTGTTGTCGAGAGAGTCGTCCACTACATTGACTTTGACGTAAGAATAGTCGCTGAAGTAGTGGCCATCAGTGGCTGAGATCGAAAGAGTCCACTTGAGCTCAGAGGGAGAGATATTTTTGTCCAATTCCTCCTTCAAATTGCACGTCAGTCGCAAAATACCCGTATTTTCGTTCAAATTGAAACACTTTTCAGCGCTCGGAGTAAACATCTTATAGAAGACAACACTTCCTTCGTCCAGATCTATGGCAGAGAATGTCATGATTTCAGTCCACGGCTTAGTATTGATTGGAATGTTTGCGGTGCAGTTGTTTCGCTCGAACTGTGGTCTGTGATCGTTCACGTCTTTGAGGGTCAGGTTTAGTGAGATTTGTGTTTGCCTTCTGTATGGTTCGCCCCAATCGGAGGCGCGAATAAGTAGCTGATAGTGATGCGGACCTGACTCATAGTCGAGGGTCCGAATCGATTTGATTTCACCCGTGGAATGATCGATAGTGAAGGGCAATGAGGAGGCGCTCGGAGACGTCATTTCATACATTACTAAACCGTTTTCGCCTGAATCGAGATCAGTGGCCAAAACACGGAAAACAGAGCTGCCGTTGGGTTTGTTCTCATTGATAGCGATCGAGATCTGAGATTTTTCAATATTAAAAACCGGATAATTGTCGTTATCGTCGATCACATTGATATGGAGTTGAGTTGTGGTCATTGGCGTAGACCCGCTCTGAGCGCTCACTACTAACATATATTTCTGACGCTTTTCTCTGTCCAAAAGTCTTCGTATGAAAACAACCCCATTGTTGGTGATTCCAAACATATTATCGTCGTTGCCATCGATTATATTGAACCTGAGGTTTGGGCTGTCCTTTAGCTGCACAACAGTTGCATTCAGTTTAATCACTTGAGTTCCGATTAAAGACATTTCGTGTATTTCTGTGTAATAGTGGTCCGAATCAAACTTTGGAGAACCACTTTTGGCACTGTTTAGAGTGACAACAATGGCCTGAGTGGCGAACCCTCCGCCACAGTCTATTGCTTTGATGATCAGATTGAAGACAGAAGTGGCCGCACTTTCGTTGAGATAAGGCCGCACCGGTTCGATGTTGTAATCACTGGACGAGGAGTTTGTGATTTGAAACAAATGCGAGTCATCGCCGTCGACAACACTCACGTGACATATCTCTCCGAATGTTCCCGAGTCCTGGTCTGTGACGTGAACCACAGCATAGATCGGATTCAGAGGCAATCGGGTGGACAGAGCGCTGTGCTGTTTGTATGTGATTCGCGGCACGTGTTGGTTGACCGCCACCACAGTTATAGTGACTTTGGCTTTGGATGACTCCAGCACTTGGTCCGAGTGATGAATACCCCTGTCTTTGGCAATGACTGTCAAGTGATGTGTTTGCGGACGATTTGATTCGGATGAGAGTGTGAGCGGACGAGTGGCCGATATTATACCCATTGTTGGATGAACTGCGAAAGTGAGCGACTCTTCTGACAGACTGTAATATATTTCACCGTTGAGTCCAACGTCGGGATCAACGGCCGAAACACGAATAATACTGCTATCGATAGGAATATCTTCAGCGACGGTCACTTCATAGGTCTCCGGATAGAAAAACGGCGACAAATCGTTCTTATCGGTGACCATAACATTAACACTGGTTTTGGTTTTAAGTCTGAGCGCATCGTTTCGAAGAGAAGTGATGGTCGCCCGAATCCGAAGCTCATAAGAGGACCGGTACTCCCGATTGAGGACATTACTGGAGCCGGACCGCAATCGGATGAGCAAAAAGTAAAAGTCGCCGACATGTCTAGACTCGGCTTTGAAGATCTTATCGAAATCGCCGCCGACTATCTTATACCGGACCACAAGAGCCGGATCTGTGATATAAATTCCCATTTTTTCAGTGGACTGGGCGTACACTTTGCCGAACGAGTTTTCGGGTATCGACACATTGTATGACTGTTTTGTGAACGAAAAACTCGACTCGGGGTCGGTGTTTGTGGCGACCTTCGGGTCGACGGTAACCTCTTCGTCATCGCTATCTAATGATTGTACTGACAATAGTTGGCCACTCGTTGCTGTCGATGTGTCGACACTCTGGTCGACGATTGTCTCACTATTTACATGATTTGTACGAAATGTTAAAATAAATAATATATTAATGAATAACAACGATGTGATTAACGATGACTTATGCGATGCCATCAAAGACACCATTAATGACACCACACTTGATATCATTAAAACCAATAAACGAAATGTTATTTTTCAAGTCTCTAACTGAATGTCTTTTAACGAATTCATGACAAAACAAATTCATTTAAATGATTGGTTGACGACAACTGAGACCATAGATAATAAAATAAAAGAGTCTTCACATCACTTCAATCACTCATTTCTTGAGGAGACGACGCTTTCGACGCATTGTCTGCAAAATAATGACAAAAATCATTGAATATAACAAAAAAAGTAAATTAAATCCAAACATAAAATTGTTATTAAAGTCATTATTCAGAAGAGAAAAAGAGATAACAAATTAGTTTATGGGAAAAGTTTTTATTAAATTACTTTTTTGTTGGAAGTGTTGTCAGAGCTCTGACTAGTCTACGATCAGTGGCCTGTCTTTGTGTCGGTAACAGCACTGGTTGGCCGACACAGCTTTGCATAGAGTAATGAGGAAATCGTAGATTGACTTTAAATTAGAAGATTACTGGTTTTCATTGTCATCACATCCAACTATTAAGACCAGTTCCCAGACCTTTTGCACACACTTCTCACCCATACGTCTGACAACACTTTCAAATCGAGAGTACAGTAAATAAAGCGAAACACAATGTTTTGCTCACTATATGTGAGATACAGAGAGAAAGCCAGGAATTGGCAGATATTAAAAGCTGTTTTTGTCACCGCCTTCTCTGCCCTCTCCACCAGACATCGGAGCACAGCCTTAGCTAAAGCGCTATCTTTTATTGAGTAATGCCAATGGATTTTCTCCTCCGAAATCTATTGCCATTCAATGCATTTCTCTAATCATAGATAACTCCGATAACTATACAGATATGACAGATATTAAGCGATGGCAAGCCTTAGCTTTAATAGTCAGTCCTCTTCTTAATCAGTGAAAGGGTCTGACATATGAATTGCTGACTGATATCAATACAGAACTCAATTATATAACAGTAATATCTGTCACTTCTTCATGGGTTTCCTTCCTCTTAATTACAGGAATTGTTTATTTTCTTATAACTAATTCTCTTATAACTTATTAGACTTTTTTCGCCTCTCTTTTGCTCTAAAAGTCGAACCGAAACATAAAAACCAAAATTAAAACCAGAGTTACACTGAATTCCGAAACAAATATATTAATTGTTTATTCTATTCTTGGCTCTAATTGTAAGCAAAAAATTCAATTTATGTGACTCTGAATTAATTGGAGTCTCGAAAAAGTACCATAAAATGCATGAAAAAAGCTGTTAAAACCCTGTTTACCATTGAGAGCAAACTGTTTTTTCACCAGAGATGTTCACTGAATAATTATAATCACCTTGAGCGCTTAGCGACCGGCTAATAAAAAAAAACTATGCCCTTGGATCAAGTGAAATCAAAAGTTCTTTGCATATAAATTGATTGCGACCGTAATTCACCATGACACTAAATGAAACTCCACCTAAAAACCGAAAGCCCTCGCCATCGCTGACATGAAATATATTGGCGAAGAAGCAAAAAACAAAATATAATCAAAATTCAATACATGACGGGACAGAAATTGATTGTCAGGCAATCAAATCATTGATAAAATAATTTCATTGGTATTTGTTTTTTGCTTTGAATCCAAATTCAATTCAATATTTGAGTTCAAAACACAGTTTTTTTTTCGCACAATATTTTTCATTACACTTACGATAATGGATACGAAAAGAGTACTGAAAAACGAATTTTTCAATTAAAATGATTTTTTCCAATAAGAAAGGGGTCACGAAAATTAAGTTAAACTGTTAAACAAATAATGATATGTTTTTATTTATTCATTAGTTTCTCATTTCTCAGGTCTTATCTAAGATTAAAAATAATGTATAGCCTATCAGACTATAGAAACTATGCTTTGAATAATATGTTTGGAGAAAAAAAAATCGTTTTAAATGCTTTTATCTCTGATTTCAATACAAGAGACTTATTAATCATAATCAGGAAAAACGGAAAACGAAACAAAAAATTCAATAACACAAACACTTTTCATCCAATCTATGAAATGAAAGCTAACTTTTTGCTCTTTTTTCTCCAGATTTCAAAAGCCTTGTATTTTGAAGAATCTGTTGAATAATAAATTCAATTAAAATCAAATGAATAAATGAATTTTAATCAACAGAACTCTATTGGCAAACAATACCAGAAACAGTTTGTATTCGCAATTAAATAAAACTAATTACACGATTTTATTCAGTGTTTTGGCTGATGTTAACTGTTTTCTGGCAGATGTTATCGCTTTTCGGGCAAAGGCTTCGGAAACAACACTTTAATTAATTATTTAACAAAAAGCTTTCACTTATTCATTGGATAACTGTTTGACTTCTCGCAGACAGTATTGTGTTTGCAATGAAAGCCTTATTAAACACTTAAATAGTGATACGCTTTGATTCAAATATTTATATAACTCTTTTTTTCGCTTTATATCAAACATCACTTAATAGTTATTAGAAGAGAGGAAAAGAAACAAAAAATAAACTATAAATCGATTGAAATAATATTTACTCTTTCGGCCAATTTATAAGTGATTTCGAGTTAATTGAACGCTTCAATCAATTGGTGAAATAAAAACTATTCGCTTATATATTACACTTATGTATATAATAAGTGTCTTATTTGTTGAATAAATAAAAAGTAATTTTCATTTAATCTAAATAATTATATATTCGGCTCTTTTGCTATCAAATTATGAATTCCCGAGCAGTTAAGTAATAAACAAATAGTCAAAGTTCTTGATCCTTATTATTGAAAAGCAAACGATATCTAAAATACTTTTTATGAATGATATAAAGTCAGGTATTTCTCTCTTATGTCTAAAAATAAGGAAAGAAATCAACGAAAAGAAGTTTTATTCGATAATAGATTCTATGAAAGTGAATATCAGAATACAAATTAGGAGTAAAGACTTCGAGCTATGACTTCAGATAAGGACAGAGAAAAAAATATACTTCTCTTTCATCGATAAGAAGGGAAGCGACGGAAAAAATAGTATAAAACAAAGAAAATACTAATAAAATAATTTGTCGTTTGACTTACGATATGTGAGAAACAGTTATGAGTGACAGAACCGAAATACACAATAAATGAATTGACATTTTTATTGCTGACATACAATATCTCTATTATTCCTCTGAAGATAACAACACTAAGACTTGGAGACAATGTTTGATATCAAAGTCTATCACAAAAAATATATCCGTAGATGTGATTCAATGGTATCCGCCGTCAGTCGTGGCTTACGTTTAACTGATTGGTTGACTATTTGTTTGACTCACTTCTTGACCATTTCATGAGTTTATGCCACTCTTCAGGCATTCAGGCATTTAACTGAGCACTGCATTTGTTGTGTCTGTGTGTGTGTGCACTGCTTTACACCACATCTCTTACTGACTGCTGGTAGGGAAGGCCTAACACTACTAGTCGTGAAGTCTATGAAACGATTGGCAACAAAACTGGTTCTCTCTTCAAAAGAGTCGCTATATTTTCCTCTCTTTCTCTCACTTATTCACCAAATTCACTGCAAAACGAGACTTTGGGGATCATTCATATTCAGCTGACTGTGGCTGTGGCTGACTCTGTGCTCAGAGATGTGTCTCTCTCTTTATGACTAACAACTATCGGCCCCTTGTTTTCATGTGTTAGCTCTTCCTTCACAAACTCATAGCGTATTTGCAGCAAAAAGTAGTTAAGCAGGCATTCAGTCGTTTAGTTTAGTAATTCTCAAAATATTCTTCGACTTATCCCTAAATACCGTATTGTGAACAGAGAGTAGTAGTCTTTTAATAACTTTAAAGCCCAACACTAGTATTGTCGCTCTGTTTCTGTAATTTTCAATCTTTAAACCAATGATTTCCTCAAAAGTAGTCAAAAATATAAATTGGTTTCAAAAAATAACTCAACTCTACGAACGCCTGTCATATGTTTGGCTTTCATATACCCGAAGACCCCTCTTATACCGCATTTGCGTTGAAGTCACGGAACTTACAAATAATAAAAATAAAGAAAAATTGTTTTTCAAATTGAAGGCATCCGAAGAGATATTCTTTAGAGAAAAATATATTGATTTCAGACTCACTTAAAAAGATTTCTTGTTTAAAGAAAAGGCTATTAAGGGAATCACTTTTCTTTAGAGGCGTACATATATTTATCGCAATTGTGTTAAGTCTGAGGACTGCATAAATTGATGAAGAGTGGGTCCAAAATGTCTAAATAGTTGTGCTTTCTCTCAATATTAGCATTTAATCAGATTTTGTGTTTTCCTTTTTCTTAATTCACTTCTCAAAGCGATTGAAAGTTCACTTCTTCTCTATAATTAACATATTGTGTGACAGAGTGTACGCCACTTATCACTAAAGCCGATCAGTTCTTCAATTTGACTAAAGGGATACTCCGTCTGGACTACTGAATAGTCATTACTTTAGTTGTTCAGTGATTTCTTCTTATTTTTATTTTCATCTTATATAATATATTTGTGTTGTGGGCCCCGAATAATAAGTTCCCAGAGTTGGAGGCAATACATTAGTCTCTCAAACTCTGAACTTCAATAGTATTATATAATTTCCATTTGAAACCAGACTATGAATGCATACATAAAAAGCTATTATGAGATGAAAAAAAAAGAAATTCCTTCCAAGAGATAAGACATAACTTTTTCTCTCTGTCAGTGTCTATCGAATCGGCTGATAGTTGGCTCATATCAGTGATGGTAACAAATAATAAGATTGAGAAGAATAAGAAATCCTATCCTTTTTGTGTGGTTTGTTTAGTGCCCTTCTATTTACACATTCAAGAAATCAAATTAAAATTTTTCAAAAACCTCTCTCTTTTTGTTATTCGACTGCACTCTGGTTTTGATATTAATATTATTTCTGTTTAAATGCGATTTTTATTTTTAAGCCATTCATATGAATACACATTAAGTTTCATATATTATATAATAATAATGGAGAGACTGAGAGAGAAGATAGGGATCGTAAAAATGAGATTAATTCAGTTATTTCTATCGAGAAAATTATTTGAGTAAAGAATTAAACGTAAAATTATATTCAGATATTATATAAACGAAGAGATGAATAGATTAGTTGAGAAAAATGTATTATCAAAGCAACGGCCAGACTATTAGATTATTTGCCAAATGGGGTCATCCCCTGAATAATTCAGTTATTCATTGCGCTATTGGTTATTGTCAGCAAAAACGGATTTCCACGACTTTCTGTCAGACAGTACCTGTTCCTTTTTTGCATATCGATTGTTGGAATCTTAATATAACATACATTACAACCAAATTCAACCAAAACGCTTACAAGAGTTCACTGGGAAAGGCTATAGGAAAGGCATATAATTCCCAAATTAGAGAACCAAAAATCATGTCTTAGAGTTTTTGCCATAATTTAAATTGAAAGCAAAAATTACTGCCATTAAAATGCGATTTCTTTGACGAGTTTTTATTAAAGGAGTTCTGAGGCACAGAATGAATGAAAAAGAAATATGTAATTCACTATAATTTGAGAGGAAGTTCAATATCTCGGAGCGGGTTGTGAACTATTTTGAAGAAATTATGGATAGAAATCAGTTTTCGCCAAATAAAGGCATTCGTCAAATGCTTTCATTCATTGATAGAAAAGACATTTCTTTATAGTATTTAAGATTAATTCGAATTAAATTCTAATAAATAATGAGTAAAACCGACGAATAAATGCGAAAACAGAATAATAAATAAATTATATTTGATTTAAATATTTATCGATAAGAGTAGACCCCCGGCAACAGATCGGCAACAGATCTCTATGTATTGCTTGAGTATTGAATTACATAATATCTCAATACTTGCAAAATAATATTCATATGCAATGAAAAAAATTGGCAAAAATTGAGCTAAAATTGTGATACGATTGCGAAAAAACTTATTTACACGAAAACATGGGTCGACTGAGCGCCGACTTAATTGATATTATGAGTTGTATTGTTATCTAATCTACAGAATTATGGTTTTCATATGAAGTAATATAATTTTGTTCATTACCACCACTACTCTTGAGATCTACCTTAATGTCGAGTCAATTGTCTGATGGCTTCAATTCTCTAATCAAAACCGACGAAAGACTGGCGACAAACAAATCGACATAAAGTCGACGACAATCGCAAACCTATTAAATAAATGTATTAAATATCCTTATTTTGAATCTGTTATCGGATTTTTCTGTAATCATTAACTCTTTGTTATTCGATATTAGGATACTTTACACGACTTTTTTAGACCAAATATTCTCAGATAAAAGAAGTTATAGTTTTCTCTCTCTTTTATGTCTCTCCCAATGACTCATTGAACTGAAAAGTATTCTGATTATAAATTATCTCAAGAAATATATCGGTTTTGAGGCTAAACTCAACCGAAAAAAATACTTAACGCAATATTACTCATAATTAAAATGAATTTAAAGAAATGTAAGTTTAAAATTCATAATTAAAATGGCCCGGAGTCTGATTCAAGAGAATCTCTCACTAATTACTCGATAGTTTGATTCAATTTTTCGTGAATTTAGCCCAAAAAATATTAATTAGGATTTTTGTATATAAACAACATTTAGGCACGAATTGGAGTGGAATTTAATTATAAAAGTGGATGAGTAAGGCAATGAGTAAGGTAATAGTAATGGTAATGAGTAAGCCATTGGTTCCCAGATCGATGCCAAATGGCAACTAAATTATAATCGCTCTCAAAAAGCTTCTCCAATCGTTCTAGATTGTTTTCCAAATACTGATAATATAATGATAAATCAATCATAAAGTTTTTTTGTTTGATGATTTTGAGGACTTCTCTCTCCCTCTCTCTCCCCTTCTCTCCTATTCTCTCCCATTCTCTATCCTTAAGCTGTTATCCAATCATAATATCTGAATATTTATGAAATGTTTGGCTCTTTTATTACTTATGAAATCAAATGAACTTTTGCTGAAGAGATCAGAATTTCTAATCAAAATTAATGCCATAAAAAGTAAAAACTATTTGACTTTTATTCGAATAGTTTTTTGTTTTACTCTTAATTTTATCACTGATTTCATGATTGATTAAAAGTCAATATCATTAAAGATTGACATTTCGCTCATTTATTCTTTTTATTCATCTTTTCTTATGAGGTTTTGAAACTCGTTTTGGTTTAAACCGAAAAACAAATACAAGACGTTTGAGAGAAAAAAAATTATTAATATTCTGAGAAAAAATAATAATTATTATTATTTTGTGGTTTTTAATAGCGGTTCGTTAATACACTTTATATAACATTGTTTTTAATGCGAATATAATTCAAAATCAAATGTAAATATAGAGAAGTTTGTGTTGAAAAAAACCAGTGGTTCTCAAAGGGATGGTATGGGAGTTGAGCTCTTTAAACGACTCCGAATAAATTGACAAAATTTAAAGCCTTACTAAAAATGGGAATAAATTGCAAGAAAAAAGAGCGAAACGGAAAAAACAAAAGCCTCTTTTATTTTGCTTGGTGCAACAAGAAAAGTTATTCTGCTTATAAAAATCTTATTAGGTTCATTTATCTCTGGTAATAATTTCTGATAAAATTTAAATTTTTTGGACACAACCGAAGAGCTTCCGTAAAGTTCATAGACTTTAGTGAACTCCAGAGAAGAGAAGTTCTTTTGATGCGACCAAAAAAATGTCAAACTGTGTGAGGAATTTAATATTTTTAATCTCATCTTTCAAAGTGAAGTGACTCTAATTTCTACACAAAAAATAAGAAGAGATGGAGATTAAGAATAAAGTGATTTCTAAGCAAAAACCTTTTTTGAATAAATGCATAAAAATTAAAAAAATTCATAAAATTTATTATGGATTTCAGAAATGTGTGTTAAAAATATATATAGATTTTTGAGTCATTCATGAATTTTTATCCAATAAAATGTGTTTCAGAATTAATTGTGTAACAGTTTTGGCTGAGAATAGCTGAATGGTGTTAACGGTATGTCCCCACCAACACATAAAACGCCACTTTTAAGTGAACTCATACCTGGAATTACGACAAAGACTTTGGAACTAACAAACAGTTGGCGTTCATTACGGGAGACATAATTCAGATGAAACACAATTTGGCTGAAAATGGGTTTTATAGCGTTTCAGACGTTTTACTACTGCATTACAAAATCCAATTTGATTTATACCTTAATTTATTTATCGCTCAATATTTTACTCTTTTTTGTTTGGGAGCCGACACAAAATTAAAGCCTTTAATCTAAGTTATGATTATTCAGTGAATAGTCTCTCGGAAACAGGAATTGGATGATATTGAACCAAAATAAACGATACTTACATATTCTGCACTTAATTAAACCGTTTTTGTGTAGGCGTCGCGAAAAGCCTTAAAATCCTTAATTATAATGAAATGATTTTTAGGCGATATTCCACTCGAAGTTAAGTTCTCTTTATTTTCAAATTATGAAAACGATTGCAATGAAAATATGAATAATGGCTTCGAGTGAACTATCAGAGCATTAGACCATAACTAATACAAAAAAGTTTTTAGTCAGCGATACCATCAATACAATCAACATTTTGCTGACATATTAACTAATATTACTTTGAATACAATGAGTTTTATTGAACTAAAACAGCGCTATATATAGAATAATAATATAATAATTCACAGAATATTATAATTGACGCCAAAAAGCCACAGAATATTGCGGTTTAGAGGCTATTGTTTTTCATATTTAATGCACACATATTATCATCAAATTTGTTATTAATAGTAATTAATAATAAAACAAAGAATAAAAATTTGACGCAAAACATATACCCGACTAATAATTATTCTGTTGTTGGGCTCTATATCTCTAATATTCTGATTACATGTATTGGGAGCGCAATGATAGCAATAATGAACTCTTTCCAGACTATTCACAACACACACAACAGCCGACAATCCTCTTCAGTCTTGAGACTTGTCTTCGCAAAACTCGACTCAAGAAGAAGAAGAAATAGAAGAAGAAGAAGAACTTGTGTTAGAAAAGAGGAATTTTTCGAATAACTCATCTTAACTCTGATCTGTATTTCTTGAAAAACATAGTGAACTCTAAATTGAATTTTCAATAATTATTTAAATTAATTATGAACTCCAAGTGTTAAGCCATACCATGTTATCGTAATTATGAGCACAGCACACATTAATATGAGATACCGGTGTTGTGGCTGAGCTTCGAGAGCATAAAGATATCTAAAATGTGAATCATCTCCACCTCCTTATTCCACTTGATTTATACAGATAGCGATCAGACCTAAAGGTTATTTACTGGTGATAACCCTTTGCACTGAGGGAACAACTCCTCTCTATAAATCTCTTCGATATAAATAAGTATATCCAGAGCTAAACCATATTTAAGGTGTTATGCAACCGATCCAAACATCTCTATAGGTTTGTGTGCACCGAATGTAATACAATCAGAGTTTAAATCATTTGTGAAAATAATTCGTATAATAAATCGTAAAACAAGGCATTCATTAAGGCGTTCAACGGTTGGGACTCTCTGTTGACTAAAAATAAATTCTCGTATTTTGAGAATCAGTTCTCAGATTTTTTGTTGTTTTCCGGCTCTGGAGGAAAAACGTTTGGGTCAGACACTGATTCAAAGCCTTGACCTCGAGCATAATTTAAAATTCTTCCAATTCATTAACCAGAATATATACAAATATTATGTGTTTTTCAATTAAAATATTACTCTAATGTTATGTAACTCTGAATTTGAATATTTAGTAAATAAAATATTTTATTCCAATTAGTTAATAGATAACAAAAGACGAATGGCCAGGGGTTAGCACAATAATGTGTCATCACATGAGCCAAACACCCCTCAGGAATGGCCAATAAATCGTAAATCGTGAGAATCAATCAGTTTCGACATTTCATTCTAAATATCTGTTTAAATGATCTAGCTACACAAACAGATAACTAACCATTGCTAACCATTGCTAACTATTGCTAAAGGTGCTGGCTATCCCCGAGCAAAACAATATGAACAAGAAGAAAACAGGAAATTAGCACAAAAAGAGAATTAACAAAATATAAATATTCAATTCGTTGCCATTAATTAATTTAATAGAAAAACTCTCCTCTTATTTAAGGGATGAATGGCTCTGAATATGAATCCCTTTAATGGATAATATTTGTGACTAAATATCAATAGAGAGCTATCATTATATCGTTAACTATAGTTATATAGAAGTTCTATAACTTATATAACTTTATATAATTTCTATGCCTTTAAACGGTTCGATAAATTAATATAAACCAAAATCTTTGAATCATTTATTTTCCGAACAGATTATTAAAATTGGAGGAAAAACAATAAAAAGAAAACAATTTTAAGAAAAAGGAAGTTAAGGAATGGTATTAAGGAATGGCACCGAATATATTGAACCCAATCCTATGTCAGGACATCGATGTCATGGTTTGACCCAAACTTTGGGTTCAAAATTCATTTCAATGATGTCTTCATTTGTCTAAAGCCGTCGTAATTAGTGTTTGGCATCACTTCAATGGCCGACACTCTCTATGTTTGTCAACAAATTTCAAATTTAATTCAATTTAATTGACTTTTATTTTATTAATTCACTTATATTTCAAACATTTTAAACAAATATATACTTTTATTAACCAATTTATTATCGGATCAATTGAATCAAGTTTTGTACGAATGAGATAATCACATCAGACATGGATTCAACGCCAGAAGGAGGGAAAGGCCTCGAATTGACTGAAGAGACCACAGAAGTGATCAACGCTTCGATCGAAGAAGTGTCCACTCAAGTGAAGGATCACTCCTCGAAGAAACCATTTTCCACTTTAAAGGAAGAAAACGACAAATTGAGGACTTATTTGGGTTTAGTTAAGATGTGTAACAACTCTGCCATCAATAAGATTAGATCCGCCATTAATGAGACAATCGATGCCATTCACGGCGCAAATGAGACACCAATTGATGCAAATGTTATACTAAAACAGTTGGAAGTGATTCAGAGCGAGATTATGAATATGCAGTCAATGCACACACAACTGGAGGAAGGCATCGAAGCCTTTCAAGTGATCGACAATACGGTGACCACAATAAGAACCGCTAATGAAGACGGTCTCGACCTCAACAGAGATGTCGTTTTGGTCACAAGACATGAAGTGCCGCGAAAGTCAACGGGACTCAGAAGAGCGCCTTCCAATCGGGGATCACATAAAGCGAAGCCAAAGGCCGCTAAAGATATAGCCATCGAAACAAAACTTCTGAACAGAATAGTAGACAAACAACTCCTCAAAGGAATCAATTTTGAAGACAACACTCAAACCACTGAAGTTTGTAGTGAAGAACGAGAAGCCGTTTCAAACATTGATATGTCTTCGGCTGAGGACAGAGAGAATGTATCTCAAGAAGTGAGCGAACAGACGACAAAGAGTCAGTCCTATGTCATCACCAGAGTTCCAAAAAAGCCGTATATTAGTGAAGAGTTCAAAACAAGTCATTTGCAACGACTCGAAGAAGCGAAGAGAAGGAGAGAAGAGATGAACAGACAGTTGGAAAGGGAGGGGAAAAGGAGGCCAAAGGCCAAGAAGTCGGAAGAGTTGTTATTATCTCAGATCTCAGATTTGGGCAAAAAGTCACCCAAAAAGAAACCGATTAAGAAGAAGACAATCGGAAAAATGGTCAAAAAGAAGGGTCAGTCGTCACCGATAGTAACCACACAGAGTATTGTCGTTCCTATAAGTCAGTCGACTCTGGACTCTCTTTCCGGTCAAACCATACAAATCATAGCCAGTGGCGGAACACAGATATTGTGCCGAAACGACGGCACTTTCATTCCGGCCACAAACAGCACTCAGTGGCAAACGGGCGGCACCCAGTGGGCGACCGCTACCACCGCCGACGGCAATAACTTCAACCAAACTCAATGGACTCAATTCCAGTCCTGAGTATAAAATTCTATAGATTTTTGTCTTTTGTTTCGCTAATTATTAATATTTTGTTTATTTTTCAATTTAATAATTAATTAAAATCTAAATTAAATTCATTTTATCATAAAATCAAAAACCATTTCATCGAATAACGGATTAATTGTTTTTCAAATTAAATGCAAATAAAAAGAATGAATTTCGAGGAAAACAGTTATTTTAGTGAATATTTTTTGTATTTATTCAAATAAAACTGACATAAAAGCCCTGAAAACGATCGAAAAGACTGGGATTTGTGTTGTTTTTGTTGAATAAATGACTTAAAAGCAATTATTTTATAATTTATAGTCAGCTTTAATGCGTTAATCAAAGCGTGCGGTCGTTTTCTCCAATCATTTGAATTATAATTTCTTTTATCAAAAGTTTTCCACAAATTATTTTTGCTCCAAAGTGAGGGAACATTTGAAAAACAGATCGATTTATTCGATTAAAATAATTAAATATAATTTAGAGGATAATTGAGTTAAAAACATCAGAAAACTTGAAATTTTTACCTTTTTTTTATTCATTAGCCAAAAGTGTTTTCATTATTAAAGTGTAAAAAAATATTGAATAATCGAATGCGTGGTTTGAAAGAGAAGTAAAATAACTTTTTTCCTCTGATAACTCTTTCCTCAAAAATCTGATAATTTCTTTGACTTTGAAGTCGGAAAACATATAATTTCTTATTTCAAATAATTATGGCTTTTCTGCAGAAATTCCTGCGATAAGTAAGTCATCGAAGGAAAGGTGAATAAGAAAAGCGGTTCTGATATTGAAATATAATTTTGCGTTCAAAATGAGTTTACTGTCAAACAAAAGAAATAAAAATAATGGACTTTTCATCCAATTGTTGAACATTTCTATTATTTCCAAACTATTTATTGTCGATCGAAATATAAGAATTGCAATAAAAAAAACAATTTATAGGATAACTTTGAGCTCAAGTTCATGTCTTTTCTCAAAAGATAATGAGTCGAAAAATTATATATTTCTATGGATTTAAGTCATTGAAGAATTCTAAGAGTCTTAAGGGTTGAAGGGATTACATCTGAAACCCGACTTAAGTCATAGTTTTATTATCATTCGGATTAGAATTGAGACGATTATAAAACTCCGGCTTTAGCTTCAAATTGCAAATAAATTAGTGACAAAATCGGGTGCAATGAATGGTATAATTAAACAATTTATTGCTCGACCCGACTCATCCCAGAAGATAGTCAACTGACCCATTGCCTTATGCCAGTACAACAGCCTTAACACTATCGCTTAAACAGAGGCAATAAAAGGCCATACATTGACTATTGGTTTGCCATTTAATTTGACTTAAATCAGAGAATTTGTGTCAAAATTTTTTATTATCAGTAATAGTGTTATAATCGTTTGGAAAATCATAAATAACTTGGAGAACAGCAATGACTCGAAGACATTACATATCAGAGACACCAAATATTTTGGGAAAAAATAGAAAACCAGTGACTCTGACACTGAAATTCGTTATCAAATTTACCTATTTTTGAGAACGTTTGAGAAAATAGATAAAACTTTTTACATGAAATTTGATAAATTTTGCTAATTTTTGATACTTATATCAGAGGCCAATAAATCATAATATTTCGCTGCAAACACCCATTAATAAGAATATGTCATATAATTAGTTTAAAACCAAATTTTTACTTCAATTCAACCTATTTTTTACAGATTAGAGCCAATTAAAGAAGACTAAGTAAGGTAAAGTGAAATTCAAAATACCTGAATTGGCTCAGAATGTGGCGATACTGCCGGCAGCCTTCAGGCCCTCGTTGGTCATCGCCATGGGATCCAAATTGAATGTCGAGTTTGTGATGTCAGAAAACACTCCAGGAAGGGCTAAATCGCTTTCTCTCTGTTCCTCTTTGAGCTCAGCATAGGAGCGGACAAAGTCAACAATAAGCAGAAAGTTCTGTCCGAGAGCTGCGATTATCTATAAATTAGTTGCAATTTATTACAAAACTTTATATATTATTCGAATCAGTCGTTCAAATGAAATGATGGATGACTTCAACGATATTTTTATGGCACAAGTGATTCGTTAAATGCATTGAATGCGAAATAATTGATTGAATGGTAAAACTCAACATAAATAAAATTGTTTTCAAAAAGTCATGATTTAAAAGTCAAGGCTAAGTGTTTGCAAAAGTTTTGAATATGAAATGTCTTACAGAAGCATAAGTCGAATACGTTATCTCAAACAGATCCAGACAATAGAAGCCAATGGTCGGTCCCGACAGACGCTGGATAAACATTCGCAGCTAATAATCGCAAAAATAAAGTCAAACATCACTCAGACATAAGACAAGTTCACAAATATAATAATTTTCGGATTCAACTCAAATTGTTTTCAATCACTTCTAGTAATCTCTGAAAACTTGTCTCAACACTCACTCCAACTAAACTCAAGTGAAGTGAGTGGAAGCCCTCACAGGCCAGGGATAGCATAAGCTTTTTAGGCTCACAAAACTTGCCTGAATTTGGAGCTCCACTGGATATTTGTCGAACGTTACTCTAATAAGTCTGGTATAGGAGGCGTGTGCCTATTCAGGGTAATTAATCGACGCATTATTGAAATGGAAAATATAATAGACTTTTATCAATTCACGGCACGTCTTCACTGAGTGCTCGTGTCTCACCTCATTGGCCAGTCTGGACGCACAGACCGATACTCTGGTGATGAGATAGGCCACCTCCAGAGTCATACTGAACATAACGGCCCGGACTAGAATCCGATTGTATGTGAAGAATGCCTGAAATGTTGTGTAACAGATAATGGACACAAACATGAAGTATGTGTACATCAGATACTTTGACCAAAACAAGTTATATTCTGTCCACAAAATACAGTCATATATCAGTCAAACAAATATTTAAGACATTCGTCTCTAATGAGCTCTCTTTCAAGTGAAGAGTCTCTTAGCAGACGACTAACTGTTTGAGAGATAACTCTTCAGATAATTGTCAATAAACTTACGCTTGATTTTAATGCAGAGCTCGTTGTGCTCATTGAGGACGTGATGGAGTGTCGCACAGCGCTCGTTAGGCTTCATCCGATTGTCCGGTGCTATTATCGATTCGATGTCATTATTTACTTTAAGGAAACGCATTCGGAAATAATAGGCCAGAGTATAGAAATGACCGAAACTCATATAAGCCAGAGATGAGCAGAAGTAAACCCAAACAGTGAGGATCACTGTCCAGAATATCACAAATTCCTGTTCCACAGATTGGGTTCTGAATCGCACGTATGCCACCCATGCCATCATCATTGAGCCTGGTGATTAAAGTGTTATTAATCGATTTCTATTGTTTACTCCTACCGATGACAGCTCTGATATTGATACAGAGGGCCATCTTTGCCATTGTCTTCTTTGTTACGGCGAACCAGTGGTCAGTCATTTCTGTGTTCAAACCCATAGTCGAGGGCGGAATAAAGCCTTTGAATACTGCGAAGGGGGCCAACCACGCCATGTATCTGAGTTTTTCTCCCCGATAGAAAAGCCGCGCAATTAAAAAAGCATAGACTGACCAAAGAGTTATGGCCATAGTGAACTGTCGGGCGGGTCGGGCGGCCACCGCTTCTCCCAATATGTTTCTGTATTCTTCGTCGTCGACAAACGCGAGGATCATATTTCGCGCAAAGACAAGCGTACAGAGGCTAAGGATGAAGAGGCCATACATCCGTTTGGTTGGCTTTTTGATTTTGCCTTTAATATTGCCCTGGAGATAGTCTTCGATACTTTGGGAAAGCATTCCGAAGTATCGCAAATAGCGGTCGATTTTAAAGATCTTATCCGTTGGCAGATAGCCCTCAGCCAAGACTACCTGTTCCTTACCGCCGGCCTGATTGAAGTACGGCATTCGCGATGCTTTACTCATCTTTGATGATGAATAACAAGATTATAATCTTAAAGCCAACAGAGAATAGAGAAAAAGTGGAAAATAATTTATGAGTCGAAAAGACTTTCGACAAATATTAATGAATTATTAACCAAAAGATTTGAATAACAGAAGAATTAAAGAGAGTTCACAAAACTTTCTACTAATCACTTGAAATATTTGTTGACTTTCAAACCAGAAAACTATTTGCTAGATTATCATTACGTAAACCACTATAAATATTTCAATTATTAGGAATCTCTCCTAATATTCAATTGGATTCTTATTGTTTAACACCAATCGAGAGCTTCTATTCAATGGTTAGTCCATTGTCTGTGAGTTTTAGAGAAAAATTAGCAAAATATTATTCTACGCATTAAAATCCAGGATAACTTTAAATTCAACTAATTTGAGGCCGCAGTTCATGTAATAGTAGTAAAGATAGGAAAATATTTTTATGAGTCAAAAGACACGCAAATTAGTCATTTATATTAACAAAAATAATGGAGAAAATAGTCTAAAAGTTTTTATTCTTCAATTCTAACGATCAGAGTATTGATCGCTGAGTTTACTCAACATTTCATTAGTTTTTGAATAACTTTTAGAATTAGTTTTGAATTAGTCTTACATAAAGTTTTAATCAATATTTGATTTAACGGTTTGTAAGACTCGTTTCGGTGCGAACTCGATATCGAAAACACAATTTATTTATAAATTCTTTAATCTATTAATTATTTGAAGACTATATCTGAAAAGATTATCTTTCAAGAGATAAGACTGTCATTAGAGTTGAAGAATCAAATTCTTCAGTTCATTCGCATTCGTATTCAAGGGATGTGTTCTCTAAGCCGTGCCTTAGAATCTAAATGAGTCTGATCATTGACATTGCTTTGAAATTCAATTTTTTGACCATTAATTATAATTATCACATATTCTTCAAAGGCTTCACACAATTAAAATGGTTTTCAATCCAAATATTAGTAATTATTTGATTCGATAATAAGTTAATAACTGTTTAAATGTTTAAATGAACTGAAAACTCGATATTTTCGTTGATATAAACATTTAATTCAATGTTTATCTAAATGAAAATCTTTGATTAATTATTTTAATTACATATTTATACATAAATATAACAGAAATATGTGTATAAAATGCTTGAATTGAGTGTTATTTCAATTCATTGCTAATTGATTTTATCCGTCAAACGACCGAATCAATAGGAATTGGCCAAAGGCTTAATTTATTGGCCATGATCATTTATATTTATTATTTAAAATATCTCGAATTCGCATTCGAACAGAAATCTAGGGAAAAATGGTTTTGCGTCCACTATTTTATCAAATAAATTATAGCAATCAATAATTAATTTGCTTTTTTGCTCAGAAAAAAAATTAATTATTTTTCTCATAACATATATAATGTTTTTTAACCACGAGTTTAACCATAACTACAGAGGAGTCAACTGTTGAGCCGATAGACGAAGGAATTCGTTTGAATTCAATTCATATGACGACTAGATTTGGTTCACATTTTTTTTCACCTAAAAACTGATTAAATTAATGACTTATTTAATTAAATATCGTAATTAATAGTAACCTATCAATGATTTATTGCCAACTTTTAACTGGAATTTTCAACTAATTGTTTGCTTAAATATTTCCCAAAAAGATTTATATTTGAGAAAATTTAAAAATAAAACAAAACTTTTAATTAAAATATAAAAGCATTTATAAATAGATCATAAAAATCATTTTAATTTATATCATTATCGTTAATAAGACAGGTCTTTTATATTTTAATATTTTTGATGTAATATAAGGCAATCAATTCAATCGTTTGAGACGATTGTCAGGAAAAAGGAGTTAAATAATTACTGATTTTAATATTTTTAGCCTCATTTGAATGACTAAAACAACTAATTATAGACAACTCCCGGCTTCACCTCATTCTTATCTAACGATTTCCATTAGTTATCAGTATTTTTAATCCAATTAAATATTCACATAAATGAGTAAAATAAAGAAGAATTCAATTCTCAAAATCAATTCGACTTCAAATTGGAGTCAAAGGGTTTCTCATTATAACTATTGAATTATTTTTGGAGATATTTTTAACGCCAGAATTAAATAAAGGCATTGAATAAGTGAATATATTGAATAATTAATCAGCTTGCACAAAATAATTGCTGCAATCAATCTAACAATGAATAAATCAATGAATAAATTATACGAAAAATCTTTTGGAAAATTTTCAAAATTTTATTTTAATTTTATTTTTGTTTTCCAATTAAATTCAAAACATTGGCCTTGAATTCAAAGCCTTTCGTTAACGATGGACAGGAATTTCACTTCTTTGCCGTCTATTAAACAAGAAGAAGACGAAGATAATGACGACCAAGAAGAAGAAATAGACCTAGGAGCAAACAATTTACAGGCAGCAGCCTCACGAACCCCCGAGGAAGGCATAATACAAGAGCCAAATAAGAAAATCAACGAAAACTTTCTGAGAGAAAACGGGTTCGATGTACTCGAATATGTGAATCAGGGTAAATTTGGAACTGTATATTCTGCAATGGCTAATGAATCAGCTATTAAGTTTTATCCGATCGATCAAATACCAAAAGGAGGAGTGATCGGTGAAAATGTCTGGCAGTGCGGCCATCAATTCTATGTTCAGAAATCATTGACAGGTACCCGAGTGGCCATCAAATATGTGCCGCCCCCTCAACTCGAGGCCTGGGATGACCCTCAGGAAGAGGTTGAGAATCAACTCTTATTGGACACAGTCGGAGGCTTTGTAGGCCTTCTCTCTTCTACTTTTCCCGAACGAATAGGACATCCTTTAGAAGAGGTGAGAAAATTGATAAAATTAAATCATGTTAACCTGGTTGAAATTTATAATGTCTTATCAGATGAAAATCATGGCGTCTATATTGTGATGGAATACTTTGAACTGACTTTAAAGGAATGGGTGAACGGAATGAATGAAAACAATGTAAGACTCGACGACAACTCAATGTTAATATTCTTGGAACAATTGATTGGCGGCTTATCATATCTTCACGAGAAAAACATTACTCACAATGATTTGCATTCGAGTAATGTTATGGTGACTCAGGACGAGGACGAGTGTATAATAATGAAGATGGTAGATTTCGGAATGGCCGAGTATTTCAATGATTACAATTCACCCACAACTGACATCAGAGGTTTGGGACAACTGTTGCAATTAGTGATGACTTTAAACGACTCGGAACATCCAGAATTCAATCAGGCGTTGGAGGACTTCATCTATACCTGTGTTAAGTTGAGGGGTGTGTTCACTAATATGAATGAAGTGCGGAAAGAGTTTGAAAGTATGAAACACCTGATGAGCGCCGAGGAGTGAATCCCAAACTGATTTCAATTGAAGACAAATTAGGAAAACATCGAAAATAATTTGAAAATAAATAAATTGAGAAACAAATGAAAAATGTGTTTCAATTGATCGCTTAAATTGATTCAAACATAAACAGGGAATGCAATGAATTTTTAATATACCATTAATTACATTGAATTACATCAATAATCGAGACTAACATTGAAAACGAGAACACAATTAGAATTTATAAGTTTTTTGGTCTGAATTGAGCTCAAAATTTGTTATTCTGTGCCAAAAGAAATAGTAATCATTGGGTGAAAAACATGTATTGATTTGATTGAGTTATGTTTTAATAACTGTCCGCTTCTTATCTAATCTAATCTACAGACCCATTGATTAATGCGATGCATATCTTAAACTGCATAACAAAAAGGCTGATCACCAAAAAACAAGAACATTAATGATGAGAAAAGCCAAGAATTATTCAACTCTGAGAACTTTTAGGTTGAAACTTGCAAAATTAAGTTTAAAATTATTGGTTTGCGTGCATTATAGCGATTAGAAATTTATTTTTCTTATATTCAAAATGAGAGATAAGTCCTGACTATTCTCAGGTAATACGATATTCACGAATGAGAATAACTAATGCTTTACTTCAATTGCTATTTTCGTGGAGAAAAAACTACTGAATTTTCATTTCTCGACTTATATTTGTTTTTGTGCTCTTGCAAACTTTATTATAATTAATAACTCCATTCAAATGCAAACCAATAGTGAGAATACAATTGAGATTAAAAGTGAGACCACTATTGTTATCGAAAGCGTATCCGAAGAGAAAACCAAATACGTTGAGCCGATGATTGACTTAAACAATCAGTCGAGACCTGTCGATAAGGTTTACCCCGATTAATATAATTGTGTTTTAAATGTGTTTCCCTTAATTACAGAGCACGAGATGCTGTGCAGGGGTAGACACCGGCAAATATCTGCTGACTTGTGAGCCACAGATCAAGACTTTGTTGGACTGTATATATCGTGGATATAAGATCTCGAGTATGTTTGCCATAAAGAGTTTCAGAATTTTTATGACTGACTCATGAAATTTCATTTATCACTTGTGATCATAATTATAGAGGAAAGAGACTGTTTGGGAATCATAAGTCCATACCTCAGCACTTATGAATGGTTTACCTATAATCAGGTTCTATTTATTTGAATCAATTGAGCCAAACCTGAAGCCAAATATCAATGATCTCTATTTTCTCTGCAAAGATCTTGTTTAGGATGAAAACATTTGGCTCGGGGTTGGTTAGCATCGGCTGTGAACCCGACAACAACACTATTATCGCACTCTTCAGCCGAAATAATTTCAAAGTATTTCTCTTTTATTTTTGTCTGATTTTCTATTTTTATTGCAAACGACTGAACATTATATCGATTAATGGTATCTGCAGTTAATGATCGCAGAATACGCGTGTTATCACTACTCGATGGCTGTGGTGCCTATCTTTGACACAACGGAGTCAAACACTTGGAAATACATTTTCCAACAGAGTCAGTCCCTTTCAGTTCCTTTAATTCCCTTTTAGTCAGATTGACTGCCGTTTAGCATATTTAGCATATCTTATAATCAATCGATTTGTGTGTTTAGTCGAACCAAAGTGTGTTATCACTGATTCTAACGACAGAGCAAAACAACTGATGGCTTCAGTCAGATATCGGATCGAGAGTTTGGTTCTCACCTGTGATCACATTCACCCCGAAACGCAATTATATGCCGAAAGAAAGGGCACTAAAGTCTATGCATTCAAAGAGATTGAAGTATAAAAACAAGTGCTTTGACTACAAATAATTGGGTAATTTGTTTATTGATTTGATCAGAAACTGGGAATCGTTGACTTACAGACGTTCAAAGTGAGTGATGAGCAGAACTAAGCATGCAACTTTTCAGGTCTTAGCTCAAACTTTTTACTTGTTCACAGATTCCGAACCCAACAGATTTAGCGAGTATTTGATCACTGATTGGAAGGATTACAATAAAATGTCTGATAATATGTCTGAAACCTCTTTCAGTCATCTCTTACACGAGTGGAACGACAGGAAATCCTAAAGGAGGTAAAGACAGACATAAATAGAGAAATAAGAATTTTTTTTATTTCCTTTGAAAGCAATTTTCAAAGGCTTTTGTTATTTGTATTTATTCCTGTTTTTGTTGTTTTGGGAACAGCCCTCTTAACTCACGGCAATTTAGTGGCCGCCGTATCGGGACTTCTCCTCCATTTAGTAAACGATAAAACATTTCTTTTGATTGTCTTATCTCTTATGTCAAAATCGAGAAGTGCTCTAAAAATATAATATAATTTCATTGAATCAAAAACAGGATTCAAATTTCGATTTGAGAGACGAAACAATGATATCCTACTTATCGTCCGCACAATTACGGGAACGCATACTAAAAGTTAATTAAAATAAATTTTTATTCTGTCCGACGTTTGAACTTTCAGGAAAATTATTGCCCAAAAAATATATTTGCTAGTCCTGTGCCGAGCACTGACACTATTCGTCTTTACTTTGAAGGCCTGTATGTTCTACAGTGGAGGACGAATTGGGATATACTCTGGAGATTTCAAAGACCTGTCGCGAGACTTACCTGTTCTCCAGCCAACTGTCATGATATGCGTTCCCAGAATACTTAACCGACTCTATAATCGAGTATTACTTAAGAAATAAAAAATAATTTTAATCGCTTTTTAATTAAAAGAAACAAATATATTAAAAGTTGTTTTTCGCAATTCACAGGTTATATCAAAAGTTAGAGGCAATTGGGTCAGAGCCAGGGTCTTGGATATTGCTCTTAAATCAAAACAGCCGGAGATCGTTAAGTAAGCCTAAGATTCTAGTATTGGATCTTTTTTGCTGTTTATCTTTAGAATAATTTAGTATTTAATGGCATTAAAGGGTTTAATATTTTAGCAAAAATTGCCAAATGAGTGGCCACTTATTCTGTTCTCTCTTTTGTGGTCTAATAATGAAAGAGCGGTCAATCAGACGACTTCCTTCTGGGATAAGGTTGTCTTCAAGACAGTCAAACAGACTTTAGGCGGAAATCTAAAGCTTCTGGTCTCTGGTTCTTCGCAAATATCATCGACTGTTTTGAATTTCATGCGCTCCTCTTTTGGATGTCTGGTTAGCCATAGAAATCACTCAAATATTTGCTTTAATTTCCAATTTGTTTGAATTTAATCGAAGAGATTTTGGTTACAAACTTTTTTAATTAAAATTAATAACTTTTGCGATACATATATAAAGTGTGAAATCATTTTCAAATCACTTTTCAAATGCATTTAATTTTTATTTTTTGCTTCAAATTATTCGTTAAAACATTTGTATATTTTAAGGACAGAAATTTTTGAAGGATATGAGAAGAAAATACTTTCAAATCTTATCTTCTTTTCTTTCATTGGTTTAATTGCACGAAAATATTTTGCTTTTTACCCGAAAATTATTCTTAAAATGTATATAAATTTTGTTTAATGTATTATAACTGCAGGTCATAGAAGGTTATGGATTGACTGAATGTTCCTCTTTTGTAACTCTAACCCATTGCGGCGATCAATCAACAGGTGAGCCCTCAATGAAATGAATTTAGCTAGCACACACACTGAACAAACAATAGAGGATCAGAATATTGGATCCGAATATTTATAGCCATAATTATAATTTATTATATTATTATCTCTTATTATCGGCTATTTATGGAAATGTAGTCAAAATGTTTAAATCCTCTCAATTGAAACATAACTCAGCCATTAAAGCGATGACTCTATCCGTGGCCAATCAATCAGTCCTCCATTAGATTTATCTTAATTTCCTACTGAAACTATTCAAAGTATTTTAACTGAGAGCCCAACAAAAGATTATACAATTTCTGAGCTCTCAATACAAACTTGTATTTCATAAATGCATTTAATATTTCAATGAAATAGAAATAGTATTTTGTAGTCGAGTGTCGAGTAATTGACCGGAAAATTAATGCAATTAAATGTATTGAAGACGTGATTAGCAATGAATTTATGCCGAAACCCGATATCCTATTGTGTAATAAATGAAGTCTAAAACTGTTGTCGATAAATGTCAGGCCATTTGGGACCTCCGCTCGCCTGCAATATCGTAAAGTTGGTTGACGTGAAGGAACTCAATATTATGACTGATAGGGACGCAATCGGAGAGGTTTTACTCCAATTTCAGTCCACTTCACTCAAAATTTTAATTCAAAAACTTATTTTTAACTTAGATTTGCGTTAAGGGGACGAATGTGTTCTCCGGGTTCTTCAAAGACTCAGACCAGAGACAGGTGTTCGACGACGACGGATGGTTTCACACCGGAGATATCGGAATGTGGCAAAAGGTCTCACATTATCAGTAAACCCAACATTTACCAACAGTTCCCATTTAATTGACCTGTCATAGTATAAACGCCCACATCAGTGCAAAAAGATAGTTTCAAATTACAGCAGGGCACTTCTTTAGATAATTGACCCCTTGGTCGTCCCACTAATCCCACTATAATTGAAGACTACCTTTGATTGAAGTTTTGATTTTCACACAAAGAACGGAACTCTCAAAGTTATGGACAGAAAGGAACATCTCTTTAAACTGGATAAGTGTTCGGGCAAAGAGTATATCGCACCGGACAAAGTCGAGAACATTTACATTCAGAGTATTTATGTGGGACAGTGTTATGTCGATTCCGACGTCTTTCAAGTAGGCAATTAATTGTGGACTGAATTAAGGCCTTAATTGAATTGATTGTAGGGTTCGTTAATCGGTATAATAATCCCAGACGTGGACGGAATAAATCTGTGGTGCAGTGAAAATAATATGCTATTGAGCGCAGCCGAGGCCTGTCGTAATGTGGTAACGATCCTTATCTAACACCGCATTCAATACGACTTTCCATTGAGTGTTTGGTTAATTAAATTTAATTGTTAATAGGCTTTCAAGAAAGCGGTTTTCAACGATATATTGAATATCGGAAGGCGTGAGGGACTGGAATCCTATGAACAGGTTTTCTCTTTTATTCCGTGACATCTCTTCCTTTTCTTTAATTCAATTTTGTTTAATAATTTTGATTAATCCTCATTCGGATCATTGGCTTAAAGGTAACGGATATCGCTCTTCATTCTGAGCCATTCACTCAGGAGAGTGGGTTTCTAACGCCGACCATGAAATTGAAAAGACATGAGTGCAGAGTTCACTTCAGACAACTCATCGAAGAGACTTCCAAAGGAGAGCCACAAAACTATATCCAGAAAGTTATCTGAAGAAGAAAATCATTTTTTCCCAGACTTTCGCTGTTTATTAAATACATTAATCACTTGAAAGCGAGGATTCATTTGACGCTATTTTTTCAGTTAAAGCTATAATTCATAAGAAAAAGTTATCTAAAAGAATGTTAGTTAACTTAGCTTGCATATTTAATTCAATAAAACTCATACCTTATAAATATTCAGAAAGAATTTCGTAAAACACTTATCAGAATTGAAATCAAATTCGTAATATTCAGTAATAAATATTCAGATAGTATTTCAAAATTCGAATAATTTCAGTTTTTTTCTACACTTCTACTAATATCCAGCAAAAAATGAATAATCAATTATCAGGTTTAGTTTTATCTAAGGTTTCCCTTGTTATCCGTTTTGATTGAGATTTCCTCTATTTTCATAATTTATTACTCAATATTCAGACTCTGATCAGAATACTAGCCAAGGAAGTAGAGCTCAGATCTGTAAGCTTACCCGGATCTCTTTTCCTATTGGAAAAACCAGGTATTTTAGATCCCACATAAAACTTTTGTGGATGTTTACTTCTCGAGCACGTAAGTTAGGGGACCACCTTGGTTATCAGCAGTGTGACCAGGCGTACAGGCCCAGCCTGGATTGTCCCGGATTTAAATTTTTATTTTAACATTGAGTCTATGGACAAGGTGTAGGTCTGTCGAGGTTCAAAGCTTATGAATAAGCTTATTGTCCCGGTTTCAATCAAAATGACCTGGTCACACTGGTTATCAGTGGCATTGATTTAAAGTTGTGATAATAAGACCAAATTTGTGGGCAGATCTCAAGTGCATGTCTTTCATGTGAGTGCAAACCGAAAATAATAAACTCTTATATGAGTTGATAGGTTGACCATTAATTATGATGTCTTTATTTTATCGATTCCTGCAATAAATCTCTGGAAGAAAAATTACCGATCGATGGCTTCCATGGCTTAGACTCGAAGAATATGTGAAAAATATTTAGCGAACAAAAAATAGAAAGTAATTAACTGATAGTAAACTGGTTTTCAAATTATTAATGAATAACCTTTTTGTCTGATTCTAAGGATATTCAGGTATTGATCCGATAAACCATTTATGAAATTCTTTGTTTTACTCACTTTTTGTTGTAATTATGCGTAAAAGATATGATACAAAAGTTTACTCTTAAGGAAGTCTTGATATTAATTACAAATACTTATCGAGTAATGTATTCAATGAAATGGGTTTTTGCATAAAACAAATAATAATCTAATCACAGAATTGGGTGTAATTCAGACCAAACTTCGATTAATTCTTCTTTTTCTCCATTAAAATATCGATTTTCAGTAATATCTGGCAAAAAATGAGTCGAGAAAAAAGTTGTTTCAGTTAAGAAACTCCGATAATCCGTTCCCATTGAATACTATTGACCAACATTTCGATTCTTATTTTTCACAATTTTTTTCTGTTCGGATAATTTTAGCTCAAATTCCGATTGATTTCCACTTTTTTCATCTGGTTTTCTGGGAATTCGCGAAATTTTGTTGCAAGTTATGTAAAACTTGAAGGATATTAATTCAATTCATATCGAGTTTAGTGAAGAGAAACTTAATTCAAAGCGAATTCAATTATAAATATATTTTTTTCACTCAAATTATGAATGCATTCAATTATCGGATTAAATGGGATTTTGTTATTATTTTTATATTTTTCTGGTTTTGATCGCAACTCAGATGAGTTAAAACGGGAAATGATATCCAGTGATAGAGAGGGTAAGTCTTTCCCGGTTGAGAAACAAGAAAAATGAACGGTTTGTTACATTCAATCTCCAAATGATAAGCAATTTAAGAGAATTTAGAGAAAAATGTTTATTTGAAAAAACGTTTTTATTATATCTGAAAAACGAATCCGAAATCTGATTAAAACTGAAAAATGTTTTGATTTAAAGGTAAAAAAAATTCCGATCAAAACAAACGGCGATTCACTGCAAAAGTCGAGTGTTTTCTGGGAATCCACTCAAATAGGAAGAGATGTCTGCAAAATGTTTAAGCAATTTGTGTCAGAGTTAGGCTCTCGGCACTGGTCATCAGCTCCAGCCATACACAGGTGTCATATCTGACACTAAGTGACGGTTCAGCTGTCAATCCATCCCATTTGCGGTCAATTTCTGCGATAAGATTGTCTGCAGGGATGGGATCAGAGTTTGGCTTTTTTGAAGTAAAAAAAAAGTTGAGATCTTTTGCCTCAAAGGTATGTATGGCTTAAGAGCGCAAATGCGAGCCCTGAGTGCCTTCGTCTGAGAGAGACGTCACTGTCTATTGTCTGACGTAAAGACCAGAAGTGGCGTTGACTCCAATAAAATGGTTGTGTAGTGGCGTTGACTCAAAACTAAATAATGGATTATATCGTTAATTATAACGTCAGTAATGTTAACATTCATTGTGTGATCCAAGAAAAGGAGGCCATAATCGCCAGACAGCAGAAGGAGATCCAAGACTTGCATAAAGCGAACCAACTTTTGGCCAAAGATAACAATAAACTCAAAACAGATTTGGATCTCCAGAAAAAGTTGAACGAAGCCCTCGAAAAGTTCAAATACAGCCTCGAAAGGCATGTGGCCGTCCTCAAGGACATCGATAAGAACCGGTGGTCAGTCTCAGAGACAGAGTCTGAGGTCACCGTTTGGGAACACGAATATCTCATTTGGAAGTAATCACAGATCAGTCACTCCTTTCCGGAGGTTTCTAATTGTTTTCAATCCATTTATGAATAGGAAAACACTGGAGAAGAGGGAAAGGGATGAAAACCAATCACTTCTTCACAACAATCAAACCATGAATCAAATGAACTCCAATTCTGAGTCCACACAAAACAATGAACAGAATAAAGCACAACCTCATCGCAGATCTGCCCCAAAGCCTAAGACAATTGTAGTCCAATCGGACGGAACTGTTGTCAAACGGTATGTTTGTGATTACCCGAACTGCACCTACAGCTCAAACTGGGCGCACGACCTGAAGGGACATAAACGCAAACACACCGGTAATCCATCAAATTATATCCAATGAGTGCTGAGCACTGACCTATCTGTTCCTCTCAGGGGAAAAGCCGTACTGTTGTGGTTGGCTTAATTGCAATAAGAGTTTCCGTGATTTAAGAGATCTGAAGCGCCACCAAAGGGCTCATACCGGAGACAAACGGTATTCGTGTGATTGGCCCGGATGTGACTACCGGTCCACTGATGTCGCAAATCTGGCCAAACACAAGAGGACGCACACCGGTGAAAAGCCGTACAAATGCACGTGGAGTGGGTGTGAGGCCTCTTTCGCTGACGGATCACATCTTAGACGACATCAGAAGAAACACGAAAATCAATTCACAAAAATGATGGCCAAAAACACAGCAAAGAAGAGACCAACGGTTCCAAAGTCTCAAACAATTATGAAAACTCGTCAACAACCGGGTCGGAGGGCAAAGGGTTCTAATCGACTACTTCTCGATGTCTCCAAAGCGGATGCCATCGACGGTATGGCAGAAGACAAACAGAATGAGTCAAACAAATCGAGTGAAGCCATGGAATCAAATCACAAAAACAGTGACACAATCGAAGAGTCGAATACTCCTATTGATCTCAATTCCAAAAAAGACGATCAAATGGTCTCAAATAATACCGATTCCGCACATATTCCCGATTCGACGGTCAATAACATCGATTCGAGATTAGAGTCAAACGAAGCGATCGCCGATAACTCAACTCATATCCAACAGACCAACAGAAGTGATAACAATCAAAATTCAATCCAAGAGTCGAATCCAAACCAATTAAGTTCGGTTCAGAGCGAAGAACAGAACCCGAACTCAATGACCAGTGATAACAACCGATTAGTTTTGTATAATAAGAACCCGATTGTCATCACATCACTGATTGACGAACAGAACCGAACTCTCAATTCTAGTCCTCTTCAAGAAAACGGTACCAAATATTCAGATCTGCAGAGGATTTGATTAATTAATTGTCAAACAAATAATAAATTATTGAAAAATTCAAATGAATTGGGAATAAAACTGTCGGCTCTTCCGTTGATTCATAATTTGTGCTCAATTTGAGTAAACAAACTATGAATTCCTGTTCTCAATATGTGTTAAATATATTTGACTTTTGATTATTTTGTTTATAAATACGCGAAAAATGATTTATTAATTACTGAGTTTATCCGCACTTATTGTCATTTAATTATTAAATCTTTATTTACACTAAAATCAAAATCAAATCTAATGTAAGCCTATTATTGCTGTAATTATTACTTTAATTCAATTAAATTTGTTTTAATTTAATTCAATTTTAGTGCTGATGACTGACAGCTGTCAATCAAATAGTTTCCAGAGTAGAGGTGTTTTATAGACCGACGGGTTTTCGAATTTTCATTTAAGGATTCAATTTTTATTCTAGGTTAAAGTACTCTGTGTGATAAAATGAGAAGGTATTTGATGGTGATAATGGTTTAGCAAGGTGAAATTGTAACCAATTGCATGGAAATATCAATAGGAATGGCGAACAACTCTAAACCGAAAAGTTTGCGGCATTTGTTTGTTTACATTTGAGTTAAAGTTTTGACATTTCGTTGATTTCTCTTTTAGTGATTAATTATCTAAAAATCAATTAATGGATCAATTGGTGGATGAATAACAAGTTGAAAATATTTATTAAGCATTGATTAGACCCGGAATTAGTTCTTTGAACTCACATTTTGATGAAGAATACAATGAAAGAGGAGTTGGCAAACATGTGTCCACTTAAACAGCTGTCAAACAGATGTGCAAACATATGAAGACATCGTTTCAAAAGTTGTCTTCTTTTCAGTCTCTTCTCAATTCAATTATTAATTATCTGTCAAATTGTAAAAAATGATTTCGTCTAAAGATTTGCTGAAAAGATATAACGAATGTCCTGTTTGTGTGTGGGATCTGATTGTCATATCTTCAAGAGATGAGTCACAGAAGAGAGGTTTTGAACAACAGTTAAATGAAATGAAACGAAATGAAAGGCATTTAATCACAGATGAGTTCAAATTCTTAGTTCTTTCCGATGAAAAATTTATGGACCAAACCAGAGGTGATTACAAATTAGGTTCCGGCGGTTCCACTATTCATATCTTCAAATACTTGGCTCAAGAATTCGGTGAAGAATTTTTCAGAGAAAATAAGATACTTTTAATACATTCCGGCGGTTATTCTCAACGATTACCTCATTATTCAATTTTGGGGAAACTGTTCTCCAATTTGCCGATAGATATGAAAGTGAATGACAAGTATTGGACGACATTAGACGTAAAACTCTCACTTCTGTCCCCTTTCGCCCAACTTATGCCGAGCGGTGTTTATGTGACCGCATCCGATGATATTGTCATCTATTCGTATTCAGAGTCAGACTTCAAACATTTGCCACAATTCACTACCAACGGAATCGTATGTTTAGGACATCCCTCCAATGTTGACATATCTATGACTCACGGCGTTTATGTCCTCCCAAAAGAAGAACTGAATTCAATCGATACGAAATCCGTTTCACTAAACAATTGTCTGAAAGTATTACAAAAACCAACTTTAGATGAGTTGACAAAATTCAATGCATTTGTTGGAAAAAATGCCAAAGAGTTTTGCATAACTGACAGCTCTTACTATTTGGGCGCAGATATTATTATCACTAAATTCTTGGAGTTCCCCATAGAAAGTATTAGCACCGAAATCGACTGTTACGGACACTTTCTCTGTCCTCTGGGCTCAGAGCCCATTACTAAAGAAGGGAACAATCAATTCGTTTCTCCGCTAAACGATATTCTTATGGGAACCGAATTCAAAGTTTTATTCTTAAATGACTCCGAATTCTTTCATTTGGGAACTATTACTGAATATATCTTTGAAATGACTGACTTTAGCCACAAAAAGTTGGCGAACAGTCTTAGTTTCAAATCTAATGAAGAACAGAATGGGTTGAAAGGAACGGTCATATGTTCTAAACTGAATCCCAATTCAGTGATTGATAGCCGAAGTGTTATAGAGTTTTGTGATTTCTCTGATGTAATCATTGAAACCGACAATAATTTACTCTATAATTGTTTTCATGATAAAAATAGTGAGGAATCGCTTTCAGTGATTAGATTTCCGGCCAATCATCTGATATATTCTGTGCCCATTTCTCTCAATGATAAACTCAAGGGTTGGTGTACTTTCAGCTGTCAATTGAACAGTCAATTGAAATCTAGTTTATGGTCAGATCAAGTATTTCCTGTTTGTGAGACCAGCTCTGAGTCACTCTTATCTACTCTCAAACTAATTGAGAATAATATGAATAAAACTCTTTATTCGGATTCCACTAAACTTTCGATGTCTGACATTAAAGATGTAAAAGATATCGATTTTATTATCAATTTTCAGAACAAATTGAAAAGTTTATCATAAAATTTGGGCTCAATTTTTGTTTCGCTCATATTTTTTGATTTCATTTCAATTGATTTGGAATAATATAAATTAAAATTGAAGTCAAACTAATGAATCAATTTTTAATGAAATTAAGTTTTAATACTTTTTTTATACAAATTTAATGTCAATTAATCTCAAAAATAAAATGTTATAAAATTTTGTCAAATTTTTGATAAATCTTTTTGTGATACAAAATCAGGCATAAAGTCTATATTAAAATCAGAAAATTATTTGTTCTAGATCAACAATACACATGCCTTAGAAATTGCTGATTAGCCTCTGCTCGACAACAATTAGATATTAATTGACTCCAATTATTCGCGTTATTCAACAATAGTATAGAATTAATGCAAAACTTATTTCCAATTCTTATTCAAA
>JAQGBD010000160.1:0-43532 GCA_034698165.1 Punctoribates punctum
GTGAATAAGTCGTTTGATTCCAATAACTGATTGAAGACTTCATTTCCCTCACGAATAGACTCTTCAATAGACATATAATCGCTGTTATGATTGGAAATTTCATTAAAATGAATGAACTTGCAAACATATATTGTTGATTTTCTCAAAAATACCTATCTCCAATCTCGTTTGGATCCATTTTTTGACTCCTTTGAAATATATTTTTCTATGAAAGCAAGCTCCTTTTATCCTTTTTACAGCCCGTTTTCGATATGAAATTTTGAATAATTTTGAAATTAAATAAATTGATTGTAATAACAATTTTAATTTAGATAAGCGATAATTAGATAAGGATCTGAATAATTAGCAAGGTAATGAGGAAAGTTTAAAAACTAAATTATCTCCTTGCCACTTAACATGATAATGATTTTCGATTAAAATGATAATCAATTCATATATCCGGATGTCTCGGTCCTTCGGACGTTCTAATATGTAAGTACCTTTCTTTAAAATAACCCTGATCATTAACCACTGATGTAGAGGTGATATGTTCACAGACTCTGATCACAAGACTAAAAATCACCTATCTGGAAAATTGCATACGTTCTTAAACATCTGTAGTGTTCGTTGAGATAAACATGATAATTTAACATTGATGGAGACTAGGTGATTTTTCCTCTGAGGTGTATGCAGCACCTTATAAAGTTGCTCTCATTAGAGAGGCCATAAATCTTGGTAAAATTTAAGCTTTTAATACTCTAGCTGAAAAATTTCAATACATCTATTATCATAAAATAATAAATTCAACAAGTTATTTTAACTAACAAAATCTTTTAGGTTAAAATTATAATTAACCTTGTATAATAATAATTTTTTATTCAAGATCAACATAATTTCCACCATGGTAGAAATATCAGAACAAATGAACATTAAAAATTAACTAGTATAAATAACTAGTTATATAACTGTAGAGATTATGTTTGAGTGACTCATAAATTTGCATGGTGTCAAGACCCTGGTCTCTCATTTCAATTAACCATAACATTATTCCACCAAAAATCTGAGTATTTCTACCGTAGAAGTAATATCTCAGCAAAAAGATAGGGATGTGTATCGAACCCAAGGAGAGTGATCCGCCCACCCATTCCTTAAGCGCTGAACTTTTGGTGTGGTTAATGTCACCATGCTTCTCCATTTTCTTCCTCACCTGTTGCTCAGGCACCTTTTTCAGATCGTAAGCCCAGCCTATTTTGGCGAAAGCATCGATGAACAGTGTTGCTGGGTTAAACACGTCTCTCCAGCCATACTCGCTCGCAGAGTAGTCCCTATTTGCAAGAATAAATTGAATGCAAGTTTATCATGCACATTTCTCACCATGCAAAAGTATGGTGGAAGTTATGAAACCCTTCCCCTGCCATCAAATGTCTTACAAAGCATTCAACCGTTAATTTGCTTGTCATAGGGCTGAAAGGAATATATATTTTAATTATCCTTGCTCATTATCTACATATAACTTACCCTCATTCCGTACATATGAGCGGCGCTGTTGACAAGCCAGGCCCAATTCAGTACTAGCACATACCGAAAAAACACCCAAATAAATACGGCGTTCTTCCAACTCTCGCCCCACATGTAGTGAGGAATAGCAGCCGGAATATACCCCCAGATCAAAATTAGCAAGGGAATGTAGTATCGGCGTTGAAACTGAACCAAAGGATCTTTATCCAAGTCATCCAAGAAAATAGTCTTTCCCTTTTCAATGACCTCCGGGTGGTTTTACAAAGAAGCCAACCCACGTGTGAGAAGAAGAAACCCCTTCTGGCGTTGTGGGGGTCGGCGTCCGTTTCCGAGTACTTGTGATGGACTCTATGGTCTCGACTCCATTCGTAGATATCGTTCTGAAGAGCCATCGTTTGAAAGATGGCCAGAATTATCTGTAGCGGGAGTTTGGCTTTGAATGAACGGTGTGTCGACAATCTATGAGCTCCGACCTGGAATTCAATCATAGGAATTATTGGTCTAGGTAATTTAGTCTCTGAATGAATGAACTACTGACCAAAATTCCGAAGGCAGACAATATGCCGAATACCATACTGGCCACGACTGTCAGAGCGCTGGCCTCAGTCACCGAAAGGTAAATGCCATAGACCGCTCCCAAATGGAGCAGGGTCATCAAAATTATATTACGCCAGACCAGTTCCAGCTTGTATTCGCTTTTGACCATGGACTTCTCCTCAAAGGACTTCTCCTCTGACTCGCTCATCCTCTCAATAGCCTGGTCAATTTTCTCGGCCCTGGTATTTGACATTTCACTTTCAATACGTACTTGCTAATCTGAGTTAATAGGCAAGAATCAGGTATTGTCTGATTTTGTAGTTTACTTAAATAACTCAATAATAAGGTAATAGTAAACCGGACCTTGTTAATTTTAGTTTCACCATTTTCTTGGTATTTCCTTTTATTGCACATTATTTTTCAAATTGAAATCTGAATGACTCTGTTTATGGTAAACAATTAACACGTTTAAAAAGGAATCACCAAGGGAAGATTAAGTTTTGGAAAATCCTCCTGAGCCTGAAATACCCATCCCTTGAGATGTTGAAAAAATCGGAGTTTAGCTTGGGCTATTTAATATCCCCTGAAGATAATGGTAGGGAATGAGCTTGGTGATGTCTGGGTTTAACCCTTTCTATTTTAGTTAATAACTGATGTATTGAAACAGCACTTCCTCGTATGCGGTGATCATCCTTATAATTAACCATGGTTGATTGATCCATGAATGCGAAATTTTCAGGATAATAAATTTTAATGTTGCATGATTAAATAAAATATATTCTTAATACACGTCAATTCCCCTCATTGACAAATATTTATCCTGATGACTTTTCCAATGACACTAGTACAAATTATCATATTATCAAGGATATTTTTTGAATTAAGTAATAATTTGTTTTGAACAGGATCTTTTATTAATTGATAAAATTAGCCAGATGTAAAATTAGTCTGTTTTACACAGATTATTGCTTGTTAACTTATTCTTTTGTTCATCCGGGTAGTTATCAGGGTAGGCCTTCTTATAAAAGTCATAGAACATTTTGAAGAAGAACAGGGGCTGAGGGATGGCTATCCAGAACCAGAACTGAGGGTAACCTTTCTGGAAGAGCATCATTAGAAAGCCATAGAAGCCAAGGACAATAAACTGTCCTAGCTGCATTTGGGTGATGTACCGCTTCCACCACAAGTACTTCCGGATGTTTGGCCCGAAGGCGGCCAAAAAATAATAGGAATACATAACAAAATGGATGAATGTATTCATGAGAGCGAAGAGTCGGACGCAGGCTATCATTGGATTGATTTTCATCAGAAGCCAACCGAAGATCGGAACCGTTATGTGATGGTAGAGGTGGAGGAGTGTTATGTGTGAATACTTCTTCCTCAGCGCGAAGAACACTGTGTCCCACAGATCGAACGCTTTTGATACTAGGTATATGTAACCTGGTCAATTTGGAGATTAAATATAAGCAATTATTTTATTAAAAGTAATTAAAGTTTTTCTGAAAAAAATATTTTTTATTTCTTTTTGAATATAAGTTATCTTTGAAATTGATTTTTCCAATCATTGAAAACTTACCTAGCATAATTTCCTTTCTGATCAATGGGGTCAGTGTTTTGTCTGTCGGGTATTCAAAGTTAAAGAACTGCCTGAAGTCGATGTAAATCAGGCACAGAATGAATGCCCAGAGATTGCCCAGGGCCATTAGAGCATTGTAGGCCAAGATCGTTTTTCGCAGTTCCAGAGGCTCCCGGTCTTCCATATAGTGAGGAATGATGTAATTGACCAAGACATAATAGAAGCTCAACAAAACTATTATGAAAAGAGGACCTATGTCAATTAGCGGCAAGTGTTTTGTCCTGGGATCTTGACAGTCCACCCAATACTGGTAAAGGTAATAGTTTACATCGGCGGCCAAATTGTCCAGGGTGAATAAATAGTGGTTTTCTTCCATTTGTCTAAGATATCAGACTTTACGTGAGCTTTGAAAATAAACTTGCACACTTTGCTTAAGCAAAGAAAGAATGAAAATACTTTTGTTCAAAAGGGACCAGCACATTTTATGTGAATAATAAATAATTAGATAATTGATACCACCAAGGTGTAATTTTACTTTCTTTTCAGTCGTTAGAATCAAAAGTTAAGGTAAAACAATTCAAATAATCAACCTTGGTAATTGTAGGTAAATTCAATCAATCAATGTAAGCGACTATTGTTTTAATTTTCTAAATTAGCTTGCTCGGCAAAATTAATAGTTTTGCTTCGATCAGTGCCAAGTATTTCCTCGAAAATTTACCTTGTTGATTAGGAAACACTAATAAATGATTGATTATTTATATCAATTGATCTTGGCAAATGGAAATTACACAAAAAAAAAACGGATTCAATAATTTTAACCTTGAAATTATAGTCATTTTGAAATAACCAAGCTATTTATGCATAATAGGACTATTTCTTGATCCCCAAATAATTTGCCTTGATAAACACATGGATTATAATCGGTGTCATTCTTATTCTAATAGAATTTATTTCAAATGTTTCAAAATTATTCATTACATAAAAATTACAGCAAGGTAATCTATCAATACTAATAATAACAATGCAAAAAATACTAATTTTATTACTCATTCTAATTGACTATATAATTAAAATAACCAAGATAACATTCATTTGGGCACCACTTTGTCTTCAGCGCCGACAATGATCTCATAGTTCTTCTCTTCGACCTCAATATCTTTGAGCCATTGTTTCTTATATTCTTCCACTAAAAGAAATTCGATGATAATACGAATAATCTTGCAATTAATCGAATTGTTGTGTCTCACATTTCAAATGATCCACGTTATTCTTATCGGAGGTCACGCCCATAGCTCTCAGGCCTCCGAAAGCCCTCAAATGGACATAATTTTCGTAGAGATAACCCGAGTAGTCATTAAGGCATTTGTTCAGCAGTTGTTCCGCTGAATCCAAGTTCTTGAGCTCGAGTTCAGTCAAACCCAACTCCAGTACCGCTTTTGGCGGTATTGAGAACTCGGCGCCGATTCGGGACTCACTGGGAAAGGAGAAAATTCCTTTTGAAATAATCACCTAGCTATTTGAGACTAACTTTTCTAGGACAAAGGTCAAGCATTTCTTTGCCTCTTCGAATTCACCCAGGAGTCTGTGAATCACACCCTTGTAGAAAAGCGCTGTCAGATAGTTATCCAGGTAGTCACTTTCATCTTGTTTGAAAAATGATTGAATTAAGATGATTGTTACCAAGGTGATTACTAACTGATATCATCTTTGAATTTATCCACTTCTTTGTCAATTCTGTGCAGGAATTGACTCAACAGAGGTCTGACCCCTTTTATAAACGATAACAGATTGTACTGATAGAGGAATTCCTGAATAAATTGCTTGGTATCAGATTTTTTCAATAGAATTAATTTTTGTTCAAGACCAATTTTTGTTTATTTTCAAAAGAACCTTGGTCATTGGTCATACCTACCACTTCGGGCAGAACAAGGAACTCCTGATTTTTGAAGTATTTCTCTGAGTTAACGACCGCCACCTTTTCCGGTGTCATTGTTTTGCCAAAATGGCGGATACGAAGAGTTGGAACAATTCTGTTACAGAATTACTTAAATCAGAATATAATTCAGTAAAAAAGTTATGGCTGTCCACTGACGCGAACAGTTCTGTGGCCAACATTTTTGAGTCCTGGTCGTTGTCGTCCTGACTCTGGGCATAGCGGAAGACTGCCTCTGCATAGGTAGCACAGGCGGGTGTGTGGGCGCTGCTATGTCGGAGCAGATCTGCATATTTGATGCACTCCTTCCACTGGCATTTCAGGGCATAGCAAAAGAGTAGCTCCAAGTGGAAGGGGTCGTCTGATAGGTCGGCCCTTCTTCCCATCAATTCATGATATTTACCGATAGCGCTGTCTATTCTGCCGCACAACTGCTCATACTTAGCCTTAAAACCACCTAGGAATATGCTCTGGGCAAAATTCAAAATTGTCAACATGCTCATTCGCTTCTCTTATTCATTTATCAAACCTCTGGGTATTTTTCCAGTTCCTTATCCAGAACTTGAGTGAGGTTATCAAGATTGTTTGCGCCGAGCAGGCCGTGCGGCTCAGCATAACTCCAGTAGAATATGAGAAACAGTCGCCCCAATTGGCTGACCATTCCTGACATTTCGAAGGCGGCCTTGTTGATTTCTGACCAGGCTCTTCTCTCCTCTCCTCTATATCCAAGAAAATTGATCACCCTCAATATTTTCGGAGGGGTGTTGCTGATGGCCAGGTGGCACACCCCATTTGCCAGTCTCATGCCTGCTTCATAATTGATCCGGCTATAATTCGACTCCCATTCTGTTCTCATTCTGAATAAATCCTTACAGTTCCTGTGTTTTTTTTTAAAAATGTGCTTGGTAAAATTCATTTCCCAAAGGTTCAAGATCAAAGATAACTAGATTCAAAATTAACTAGGTTTAATTTGCAAGATTACTTGAAATTCTTGAGAAACTTTTGCATTCTGTACGCAATTCTGACCAAACCGTAGACATTATATGTGTTGAGCGCACAGACAAAGCCACTCATTGCTATACTCCAGGAGTGGATGAGCTCCGCATGAGATTCCACTTAAGACGACAGAAGAAAAGGTGTTTTTCATTAATTAATTAATCGTTGGACAGAAAAATGCATACAATCCGTGTATTTCTCATAATTAGGTGTTTTGATAATTTTCATCAGAGTTATGACAAAACCTGTTTTCCTGTATTTATTACAGCATTTGGTTAACTCATCCACAGCTTTGGCAGCGCTCTCGATGTCTGGCTATAAGGTGGGGACGGGTGTGTATTCGTATTAAATTCTTCAATTAATTTACCTTGTCAAAAGTACACAATGAAATCATTATTAAATACAGCGCTTTACTAAAGCTGTGATATATGCTCTTGCTCGCGTATGGCTCGATTGACTCCAAGGCTTTTTTTACTTCGCTTGTGCCCATTGCCTTGCTCATTATTTGTTCGCACATTCGAATTGAATCTTCCAGTGGAATGTGATCGCTAAAAAAATGATCTTGCTAGTTTATAAGCTTATTTAATTGATTACTTACGTTTTTCCAGAACGTTCCTGGTCATCCACTTTGCAATTTTGGTTATTATTCATTTTTGAATTGAATTATTTAACAAGAACTTTTAAACTTGCTGGTTTAGCACTGACGCTAATCGATTGATGCTAGCAAGAAAGCAAACTCTGTTTAACCAAGTTTATTCAATTTCAAAATTCAAAGGTAATCGAGAACTCATTGAAGCAATTTTTCGACCAATAATTTGAGTAATTATTTCCACAATTTTTAAGATTAATTACCTTTCAATTCAGTGATTTGGTGACAGGTATTCGACAATAATTACCGTATTTTTTCCCATTCCCACGAATACTTGGATATTTAGGAAATTGTTGGGCAAATGCGCATGCAAATTCAATAAATAGGTGAATAATTGTGTGAATTTCACTTTATTTTTCAACAACTAATCCATCAAAAAGTTTGAAATCATAGGAAAAAACCTTTTGATTACATTTTTGTTTGATTTTGTTTAGTTTTCTTGGCTTTCGTGGTCTTAACGGTAGTGCTCTGGACTGTCGTCGTCTTGAAGGTGAGCCGAAGGACGCCGTTATGTATTGTCATTGATTTCATTTCGCGGAAATATGTGCCGAAAAACGGAGACAATAGCAGAACGAACACCCATTGACTGACAGCACTGATCACGTGGGGGACATACCCGTCGTCTTTGGAGTCCCAGTGCATCCGGTGCTTGGGCTTTGTGTTCTTGGTCACTGAGAAGGCCCAGATTCCGCAGACCAGGGCCACAATGAACGAGATAATAAGCAGCACCACAATCACTATTCTAATCTTGGCGATTGTTTTTGAATTGATCTAGTATTTTGGAATTAATTAAATGAACCTGGGTATTTTTTTGCTAGATTAAAAAAGTTAGGCATTACCTGAGGGCTGAGTCTTAGGGATATCCAACTCTTCATTGCTGTGAATAATATGATTGCAATGAAAAGTGTTATACAAAGGATCGGATGAATTATTGGGAACTCATTGGAGCGGAAGCTCACGACAGACGTGAGCACAACCACAATGTAAATGGCGGTGTAGAGGGACCACTTATTGAACTTGGTGATTCGCTTCTTGTTCTTCATTATGGATGCCTTCAATTGGATTATTTGGTCGCTCAGTGTGTAGATTGTGTTCATTTGCAAGTACTGGAGGTAACTGAGGACAGCCACTAGAAGTCAGGCCATATTTTAGTAATACTGATTTACCTTGTTCAATATTTCGCTGCTTATAAAACTAAAATGTCTTTACTCACAGATTAAAGCTATGATTAGAAGAATTTGTGCGAAAATTCCGGACTCGACGGCCAGAGCCCCGGTGTCTGTCGAATATGGGAGGAAGGGGTCGACATGCTCGTTATGGAGGGCCACCAAATACCTGATTTTGTTTTACCATGGTGATTAAATAAATTGTTCTCAATATTAGTGAAATAAATGATAACTTACGGCACTAGAACGAGGACAGGGATGAGGATAGCTATGGCCAAGGGATAGATATAGAGTCGGATGAAATTCATTTTGAAAACTATTTGAAAAAGATTTTGATTCTTGCAATCGATTGCTTTCTTTTCTGTTCGACAATTGAAAACGAAATGAAATGTTTTTACACAAAATATATTGTTTTTGTTGAAGTATTTTGCGTGGAATTTATGATTTCATTCATTTATTCTGTGCTATTCTGTGCGCCTTTTCATGACTTCATGACTTAATAGCCTTAAGAACTCAGTTTTGGTATCGACTCGAAGGACAGACTTTAATGAATTATTAATAGAAATAATGAGTAATTTCACTCATAATTAGCCGAATCTGTTTGTTCTGAGCCATTGATTAAATCATTTTCCAGCTAACAATTAATAGCTATTATCCATTGTGTTCACTGTTCTTGGTCTTTGTATTTTAAGCCTCTAATTTGCATAAATTAATTAGATAATCTAGATTGTTTTCTATGTTTGATTTATTGGCGCAATACTGGGCTCACAATATTTGGTTCAAAAACCTGTTTATTGAGTTTTGTTTTTCAGTGTTTTATCGCAAAAATCTATTTAAAATTTGTGTTTAAAAAACAAATTTTTTCTCTCAAAATATGAGATCATTTCCGAAGAGAAAAATAATCTTTGAAATTAAGTGAAGGCTTTTTTTTAATAAATATCAAGCATTTGATAAATGTTTTGAAAAATGAGTCAAAAATATTATATCATTTCAAATGATTCAGAAATCATTTGTCGATTGGTTTCTGAAATATTCGACAATTATTTAGTGTTTTATTTCTGTATTCAAGAACTCAAACAAAAACACAATTTTTATTATTCAATGTTTTCATACTATTTATGGCTTTCCTATGGCTTTCCAAAGACAGTAATCGCTTCGACTCCTACACAAAGTTTTAATACTTGATTCTCATTGTATTATTCGTGTTGTGTAATACGACCAAGGTGGCTTATCTCTTATGCTTTTAAATGGCTTTGAAGTGGTTTTTTAGTGAAGAATTATTTTATTTTTCAATTGTCCTTGCTTAATTATTTGTTTGAAAAGATACGAGCATAAATATTCTATTGAAACTAGCAAGAATAATGTATACCCAGGATATTTATTTATATTTCCTGAAAAAATCCTGAATTATTGAAAATCAATTTTGTAAAAGAGATCCGGCTCATATTCATCAATGACTACAATGACAGATATAAATGAGCTTGTTTATTTAGCAAAATGGATCAGAAATTCATCTATTGATCGAACAGAATAAATAGTTTTCTCTTTGAATAGGTGTTGAGGCAATCCATCTGAGCAAACAAAGTTTCATGGACATTTGAATAACAGTTGAGTTTAATCGTTGTTTAGTCTGATTGGAGAAGGTTTTTGAGCTAGATCACTTGTCACTATCAGTATTCCGTGAATTTCATTAACTCCAAGATAATGAATATTTCCGTGATTTTTGTGTTGATTACTTTCCTCGGTATTAATTCGATTGATTGCACAGAACCTAAAAATATGGAAGAGTTGGAGGACTCGGAGGACTGGGAGGGCATCTCCAACGAGATCTGTAAGACTGATCACCCGACGGGTCTCAGAGACCAGATTGAAAAATGCAATCAATTGGACCCTTATTACAAAATTGATGTGAGCAAGCTCAAATAATAATCATTTTTTCAACTTGATGAAATTTAAAAATAGAGTTTCACCAGAGAGTGCGATAAATTGCGAGCATCACCAGGAGCATCTTGGTATGATGAAGAGAAGGGCGAATGTCAAGTATGGAATAAATTTAGGTGTTTTGAATTTTATCTAGATAATTTTTCATTGGAAATAGTATAACGAATGTTATAAAAAACTGAGCAAGTCAAAAGAATTCGAAAAGATCAGAAAGGAGACGGATAACTTGGACGAAGAGGTCCGCATAAAGAAGGGATACGAAAAATATGTAAGTTTTCGGTAAATTTCGCGGAAAATTACTTAAAATTACTTTCAATTTGATTAGAAATGTATTCGCAAAGTATTGGGTCTCAAAAATTGAACAAGGTCTCTCTCTCTCTCTCTCTCTCAAAAAATAAATGACAGTAAACTTGGTATAAAAAACTGAATAAACATTTAATATAAATATTTCTATACATAACTCTTAATATATTTTTATTGAAATCGAGTCTAACTTTGAATAGATTTTTGTAACTCTTGTGAAAGATTTGAAAAACGTCTTATATTTTGCTAACAAATTGTTTTCCGATTAATAAAAATCACAAATAATTTCAAATTAAATGATAAGAAAAGTTAGCAAACAATTGACTAAATCAGGGATCGGCCTCTTTTCGACCACAAGGGGGGGGGGTTTAGGGAGGTTTTCGGCTAACCCCCCGCTGTGCCGACCCCTGGAATAAATCAAATGTTTGTTCAATACTTCTTTGGCTCTCATTTGTTATGACATCAAAGCTATTGTTTTTAATGACAAGACTTGGAGTTCAGTAAAGTTTTTGTTTTGTTTTTCTATAACTTTTCAATAAATCTCTAAGTTTTTCAAATACCCAGTCGTTGGACACGCCTTATATGTGAATGAACTAGGTATTTTTCAATTAGAAAACGTTTTATATACAAGATTATCGACTTTTTTGATGATTGAAAACCGTTTTAAACAAGTTTTTTGGTCAGAATAACAAATAATATATAAAATTATATAAATTTAAACTAAAAAAAGGGTTAAAAATAAAATTTCTCTGATTATTATAAACCGGATATAATTGAAATCAATTAGAATATCAAATAATTACTGATTTTCCCGCAAATATCACACAAAACGAGCTTGGTCACCTTGAATTGGAAACAAATTTGATCCTGGTCCTCTTTTATATCAAGTTTAGATATCCTGGAGATCAATAAGACTAATTTACTAGATCATTGAACTACTTTTTCCACGTCAGGAGTCATTTGCGGGTAAATACGGTAACCAATAAGCGAACAAAAGGTTGAAAAATCACTCTTAAAAAGACCTGGAATACAATTAACCAGAACTGAAGCTCAGAGTATAGGAATAAAGAGGTTTTTTGGGTAAATCTCAGCGAAGGTTACGTAAAAATTGAACGAAAATTGACCAAAAATTGACCAAAAATGACCAAAATTTAGCCAAAATTGGCCAAAATTGACCAAAAAATGGCCAAAAAATGACCAAAACTATTGTAACATAAGTTGTGTGATATTATTCTGAAGAATAGTATTGCGAACGGCGTTGAAGACGTATTTGATGTTCTCTGTGTCGACAGCAGTGGTGAAGTGATGATACATTTGCTTCCGTTTGTCTCTTCGGACGCACTCAAACAGCTGAAGAATAAACGACTGGACTGTCCCGAGATCTGTGGGATCGCCTCTAAATTCTGGAAAGTATTCGCCAATCGATCGAAAGCCGACCGCCAGCGGACACGAGTCTGTTGTGTTCTCATCGCTGGGATCGCTGATAATCAGCCGCTGATTGTTGGCCAACGAGGAGAGCGGGGGTTCGCAGCCGTCGTCGGCTTCCTTATCAAGTTTATGGCCGTCCAGAGCCCTCCTATGTCTGTCCAGAATGTAGTTCTTGGCTAAACTTTTGACTAATTTGAGCTTTTCTTCTAATAAATCAGTTTTGTTGAGGAATAGAATATAAGACACTTCTGTGAAACACCGGTTATTGACAATTGTCTCGAATATGTTCTGCGACTCCCGGAGCCGGTTCTTTGTCCGGTCCTCGAGCAGGACCTGGTCGTACTCAGAGGACGACACTATGAACAGTATGGATGTCACAGATTCGAAGCACTGGAACCACTTCTGGCGCTGAGACCGTTGGCCGCCGACGTCCACGAAACGGAACGGTATCTTATTTATGGTCACACAGTATTCGGTTATGCTTTTTGTCGCCTTTCGGGAGTGAAGTATGTCCTGATTGGTGGGGACGTACTCTTCGGCGCCGATCCTCTGCACGTTATCGAAGAGATAACGGACGCCATCGCTCTATAAGTGAGGGGAAAGCCATAAGAATATCAATTAGAGTGAGTTTTAGGCAAATATCCGGTGATTTGAATACCAGTTGGAACTCAACCCTCCGCTCGAACGCCGACTGAATGCCCGAATCTGACCACAACTGGCGAATGGACTGAACGTATTGTCTGAACACTTGGCCACTGATGCGGACCTTATTATCAAAGTCGAAGACGTGCTGTGCGTGAGTTATGGTGTCCTCTGAGCCCCAATCGATGGACAGCTTATTTCGAGCGTCGATCAGGACTTTCATACCTTTAATAATGTTTGAGTAAATGATTTCTTTGTATTCCTCGACAGTATTCATGTCGTCGATCAGACTCTGGCCGTGGATTATCTTCATCTGCTTGAGGAATGTCGACTTTCCCGACTCGCCGGCGCCCAGGAGTAGGAGTTTCACCTGTTTTCGGAACTGACGCTTGTCTTTGGCCAACATTTCGTCGATTTTCTTCGACTTTCGGCTCTGTTCCGGGTCTTCAGTCTTGTATGGATTGCAACACATCCACGACATGACTGTCGGCCGATATTCTTCCGGTTTTGCACTCAGAAGACAATTAACATTAATTACGATCAAAGACTGGACACACTTAAGACAATTGTCATCTGATTTATGGGCAAATCAATTGACTGAAGACATCAACCAATTGGACAGATCTTTGCCATTAATCGCACCGTTATTTTGTTCGGAAAATTATGTCTAAAAACTGATCCCAAGAACTCTTCGGACAATCAATTGCACGAAAAACTCGATTGCATTGAAATTAATGACAAAAACGATTGAAAACAAAAATAAAATGTTTTTTAAATAACAAAAAACTTTTTCACTTAAAACACATGAAAATTGAGTTTAAGAAAAACTAAGAGAAATATCACTTTTAATTTGAAGAATGAGCAAGGTAACATCTAGATCCTACTTGTTTCACATTGTTCTTGACCAATTAGTCGCTGGAATTTATCAAATCAATTGGTGTTTATTTAAATTTTGAATAAATAACATAAACAAGAGTTGACTTCATTTGGTTTTCAAAATGTTGTTTACAATCACTTCAGTCAATGAATTTGTTTTTCACAACACTATCGTTGACTGAAATATAGAAAACAGTAAATCTTATTTAGTATTACTTTAATTATTTCACAATGACCAAGATCATTTTATGCAAATATTTTGAGTTTAATAATCTTATTTAATTAACCCTGATAACTATTTGAAGGTTTATTAAAAGATATATCTTTTGTTTAAATTAGTTATCAAGAGCATTTATAAATACTAAGCCTGTATTTAGTGTTGAAAACTAGTGTAAAAATATTTGGCGTAATATTGAACGGAATTTGTCTCAGAAAGAGGTGAATATTGACGCCCAAGAAATGACGTCTTCCTCAGAGACCATAGAAATGCCAATCAATGGTAAGACACAACTATTCACAACTGTCTCACTCTGAGTACTAATTATCCTTATCCTGGCACTCAATGTCTTGATTCCTGGTAATTGTAAACTCGGAATGTTTTCACAGATAATTAAACTTTGCGCACAAGTAGTGGTTTCTATGTTTTATGCTGTGCTCAAAGTGCAGCACAGCCTACACTCCCAGCACTCGGAGTGTATAACAATGTAATAGTTCTTCTAATTGGAGGCATAACTTATGCCTTAATCAGTTTGTTTATTATCTCTGGTATTCCAGAGTTTTGATAAACTAATTAAACGATTAAATAATCTTTTATTTGTTTCTATACAAAGAATTATAAACATAAATAACCTAGATTCAAAAATTATTGTTGGCTTAATAGCATGGTTAATTGATTATTGGAAAATAGAGAGCAGTTTTTCCCGTTAAAAATACCATGGTTAAATAAATCATTGATCAGAAAAGGGCGAACTTAAACAAACAACTATTTTTAACCCAGGACAAAATATTTGTTTGACTCCCACACTGAATGTCAATATTTATGTTTTTCCAAGAATTCAATTGTTTTTCTCAAAATAAATAATTTATCAAGAACATTTTTCAACGGCTGTGTCAACTCCAGCTTAAACCACTAAAAATTGTACCATGGTAGCTACCACCTACAATAATCTAGTGGAATTTATCCTAGCAAAACAGATTATTGAGAGAACATTATTTTTGTGGTAGATCAAATCAATTTTAGCAAGCATAAATTATCAAATTCCAAGTTTAACTATTAATACCGAGGTAATTCCTTGGTATGAACATTGGACTAGGTGAAATAAACACCAAGCTAGCTTGTGAACAGAGAATTAACAATTTTTGCCTATTTGATCCTGTTCAAATTAACAGCAAAACAAGGGAACAGACGTCACGTGATATACACGTTTCGATGCCTTCGTCTGTTGTGTCACTCATTTGTCAGTCATTTTCATAGCCTTTGAGTCACAAAACCATTGAAAACAATAAACAAAACTATTATTTAAATCATTTATTTATTTATTGTTTAATAACTCTATTAATTGAATTCAATTTTACATTCAATTGATTAATATTTTTACACAAATTTCTTAATTCAAATCAAATTCAGTTTTGTTTGAATCAAATCAAAGATCAAACGGTTTGTCGACAAACGGAACAAATGTTTACCTTTTGTCTGATTTTATTCCTCTTCAGTGTCTAACCGTCGATGGTTTGGCCACTGATTCGCTGATCAACTCTTCAGTAATGATGGCTTTGAAGGAAGAAAACAAACCCCAAATCGACTCAATTGGTGGTAAACTAGACTTTAACCTGAAATCCGAAGACTTGGGACCCGTTCCGCAGCTAAGGAGACACTCATTGGACACAAAATGCGTCAAACTTTTGGCTCCGAGTAAACTGTCGGACAATAAATGCAACGAAAGCCCCAACAAAACTGAGGGACTGTCCCCGACTTGGAAGCGCTTCTCCGACGACACCGAAGACACGAATGAGAGGCCAAACAAAGAGTTGAGTCCACTCTTCAAACGGATCAAAAAGGAGAACAACAATTGTCTTCTGTTTGACAGCAAACAGTTCATCAAACAAGAGTTGGACACAGAATTGGATTTCAACTCAAGAGCGCCGTTTGTCGGCCTCTTCTCGAAGATGACACTCGACAGGAGTGGTCTTCAGCCGCCGGAAGCGTCCAATTCCTGTCCGATGGGCGCCGGCTCTGAGGCCAACGACTTGAGTGAAGTACTAAAACAACTGAATCTTTGCCAAAAATCTAATCAAAACACGAGTTCTTCGGTTAACCTGAAGTCAAAGAAGAAGAAGAATAAGAAGTCAAAGAAGTCGAGGGAAAAGAAGATTAAACTCCCGAAGAATGTCTTCAAAACTGTATATAATAGCAAATCGAAAGTCAAAGCCATGTCTTTGGGCCATAAGAAGGACCAGAAGTCACAGTATTTGTTCCGAATCCAGTCGACTGTCATCAAAGAGTTGAAAGTGAGTGCCAGCGGAGGGCTGTCCGCGGATGAGGTCAAGGCGTTGGTCGCCCTCAAGAACGAAGGCGTTGTCCGAAAGAACCGGAATAATCACAAACCCTTCAAATGTCTGCTATGTCTGAACCGTTTCTCTGATCTGAAGTCAGCCGAAGAGCACATCACAAGTGATATCCATATTCGGAACAAATGTGAACAAAGATTCTCAACACATGACTCTCTAATTGCGGTGGAATGGGGTCAGAGCCACGACATTGAAAAACTGTTGGCCCGACGAAGACTGTTGGCGCAGATGAGCAACAAAACTAAGGAAGTCCTCCACTCGAAGGGAATTCGGGTGAAGGACGGGTACGGCAGCCACGCCTTTGTGTGTATCGACTGCCAGAACGAGTCGTTCGAGTCTTTGGAAGCGGTCTTCGAACACATAAACACCAAATCAAGACTTATTGATGGCTTCAATCATATCAGTTTGGGAACAGCCCAACAGAATACTGTCCCCATTTGTGATACTATTAGTGATGATGTGCTCCATTCGAAGCCCGACCTTAAGAAACTGTTCGCCGACTTGTCATTGGATCAGTTGATCCGACTCTTCGACAGCGAGGGTGTCGTCAAACGAGTCCACAAACGGTCGAAGAGTAAGAAATTGAAATACTTTTGCAATATTTGTACGAAATATCGGAACACAGACTACGAAATGTTTAAACACATCAACGATTTGAGTCATCTGTCCCTCAAAACAAGGAATGCCATCAAAAGTCGGATCAATTCCTAACCTATTAGTTCAGCGTTTTGTGGTTTTCCTAATCTTTTTTTGATATAATCGTCTTTTTGTTTGAATTTTCTCTCTTTTTAATAGTTTTTGTTTACTTTTTATTACTTCTGTTGACGACGGCCTGTGTTCTCAACGCACTGTCATCTCATACCTGTGCGCAACACTTGAGCTAATCTTTTGTTACTTTTAATGACAACAAAAAACTTTTTTTTCTCTTTTTTTCATTGAATTTATTTTATTTTGTAATAAAATTTTGATTTTTTTTTTCATTTCGATGAAACACTTTTTTGTTTGAAGTGATAGAACAGAATAAGTGTTGACAGACCCTAAATAGCTGTATATCCGGCCCTTTGATGTGTGTCCTTCTCTTCCATAAAGAAAAATATCAACAATTGGTTAAGAAATATGAAAATTCTGTTCACTTTATCGAAAGTATACCTCATTTTAGACTCATTTCAACAGAAAGTCAGACAATAAATATGTAAATCATTACATGTTTTCTCATTTTGTCCATAGATTTGACTCTTTTTAAGTTTAATAAAAAAAAGAAAAGTATTTTTCATAATAACTGTTGTCTAAGAAAATGAGTTTTTATTTCAGATTTAATTCAGTTTTGAATTTAGTTTTGATTTTGTTATCGATTTTCGTTGAAATCGATGCGATTTTTTCCATCAATGAGTTGTCGACTTTAATCCGGGCAAAAAGGCTGCTCCTCAGGGAATTGCCTCATCTTTTAGACCAGGATTACTCTCGAAGAGAGCCATCACAACCAGAATCTGGATATTCTTCGAGAGGACAGCCATCAGATCGACCACGATATCCGCCTATTGCCAGATATGAGCGACAACTGACTACAGATGAAAGGGTGGACAACACAGGAGTGGGTGCTATCGACCGCTTGTTTGATCCAAAATCTTTTGTGTCTTTGATTGGGTTGAAGCAGAAGATTGTGGCCAACATTGCGGTACTCATCAGACGTCTGATCGATGAAATAGCTCTCACTTTAAGACTTATTCTAAGAGTATTTACGACACCACTGACTGGGGATAACCCAAGGGTTGGCCCACAAAAAGATGAAGTCTAGAGTCGGACTCATTTTTGTTAATATTTTTATTTAAAATTTTTATAAATGAATTGATTTTTGATAAAAATCTCTTCAATGACATCAAAAAACCAGTGATTAGTGTCTGAAAAGTATTTTCATTAAAGAAATTATATAAAAGGTTTACATAAGTAGTGAAACAAAATGTGAAATAAACTAAAATATTTTGATTAATATTAATATAATAAAAGTATTGAAAAAAGTAAACAATTTTTAGTTAAAAAAAATTAATTAAACTTAATTTTTCGGATATGTTTGCAGTTTTTGGCCAACATTTTGATCAAATTGATGGCAAATGACTCGAAATCTGGTTCTGTTTGATCCACAACTGAAAAGATGAGTGTTTCCAGTCTTAGCTCTTTATATGAATCGATGAAACCGTTTTTATAAGCCATGGAAAGGGATATAAGATTATTCAGTAAATTGAGTCCAAAATAGTCCAAAGATGAGAGATAACAATCAATATCACCTTGGGCTCTGATCTGCATTTCTTTGAGATCTGCTAAGTGTTGGTATAGACCGCGGAAGGAATCCCGATTCACGTGACTCAGAGTAAAACACTTTGGATTGAATTTCGTAAACAATTTTTGCGGTAAACTCAGGTATAGGTAAATAGGAATACCACTTAATTGGACCAATTGGTGATCATTAATATGTTGGTCAATGAGTTCAACACTTCTTTCTATGTCTTCATAGGAAATACCACTGAAATCAATTGAATTGATTTTCGGATACTTTTTGAGAACTGATTCAAATTGAGTCAAGTTTTTAAATTTGAAATCATATTGTCGCTGAGAAAGAGTCCTCTGGAACTGCTTTGACACAGATTCCAGTTTGTGTTTATCTTCGACTGACAGAAACTGAAGAATGTCTTCACACAAGTCATCACAAAAGCGTTTTTCAAATGATAGCGTTTGGAACAGACTTTTTCTCACTTCACTTCTTGAAATCAAACTCATTGTCTCACTTCTGGATCCGTTGAACCAACGATTTTCTGTCTTTTAAATTAAGAAATTTTTTTATACAAAACACAATTAAATCAAAGATTTGACTAAAAAACTGCACAAATGCTGTGAAACGCCTTAAATGAATGGAAAGGTCTTTAGTTTTGTATAAAAACCTTTGAGTTTAAACTTTTTGACTCAAATTCTGTGTAAAAATTGAATTTCAAATAAACTTTGAATTTGTGTTTCGCTCATCAAATGTTTCATTAAATCAATTAATTACTTCTTTTGAGTTAATAATTGCTGTCATTCCTACCCTTTCCTCCCATCAGTTAGTCTTTTATCCGATTTAATTATAAGTGAGAGAAAATAATTCCTAATTTTGATGGCTTTCCACTCAATTCTGAGTCAAGAAAAAGTTAGAAATGTTAACCAAGTTTATCGAATGAATGAAAATAAATATTTTATTAATTCAATTGACTCTTGGATAAGAAAAATTCAAATATCAATACAATTATATTTCTATTGTGTTTCTATGGATACGAGAGGTATAGTTATGAGCGATAGGCCTTTCCTCCTCCTTGAGTAGATCTTAACCCCTTAAGACATTTTTAGCCATTTTGTTGGTCAGGAGAAAGAATCGGATGAATAACAGGAACATCTGAAAAGCATTAATGGTTTTATTATAACTCAATAAACTTGGAAATATTACTTTGAATGCAATTCTTCGAGTGATGACAAACTGTTGACCGCAGGAGAACCCAATCAGACGTCTCTTATCACCGATTCTTTCCAAACAATTTAAACACTGTTTGAGAAAAAGAGATAATTTTTGTAAACTTTATTCAATCAAATGTTTCTAACTTTTAAGTCCTGTCCGATGGCTGTCTGTCTACTCTTTTTGAGGACAGAGAACCGATAGAGCAATACATGGATTCTTTGGACCCCTTTATTGATGTCAGAAGTGATCAAATTGAGTGACAGAAGTGATACCAAAAACAATAATATTATTGAAAGTGTCATCACTTTTATGAAATGGTTTTCGGTTTCGAAGAAAAACAATTCCATTAAAAGACTTTGTGTCGGAATTATTGTATAACAGAGAGTCAGATAGACTTTAGCCCAGAATTTGTTGTGCTGTGCTATGGAGTGACACAATCTGTTCTGATCCGATAGTAGTTTGTTGTAGTCAACGAATGATATTTCAGTTTCAACCATGCTCAAATCTGTTAACTTAGTTATATTGGTTTGGATCTGAGTCTTCAGATAATAACAAACGACTAAAAAGTAATAAATTGAGAGAAAAATGACCGGGAGTATTGAAAAACAGTACAATTGATAGAGAATTGCGGTTATAATTCCATAGATTATTGAATTAAAGTCAGAAAAATAGATTAAAATTATTATTAATGAGAAGAAAATATTGGACACAATTGAAGACTTCATACACAGTATTATCACTCGAAGTGATCTGATTTTCTTCAGATACTTATCCGACAGGTTTTTGTCGCTTAAATTGATTGAATCGAGTGATTGATAGCCATTGAGAACAGAAATGATTTCAAACCATTTATAATCCGATTCATTGCTATTATTCAATATTAAAATCAATAGTAAACTAAGAATTGATGTAATTATGCAATAAATATATGAAAATTCTTTGAGTCGAGTGAGGTATTGAAAAATGTCCAGGTAGTGAATGGCCAGAGGTTTGTTGGGCTCAGACTTATATAAATAGAGAAGACTTCGAACAATTGTCAGAATATTCAACGAAATGATTGTAAAGACTTTGAATTTTTGACGAATTTGTTGTCTCTTTGTTACAATTTTTCCGTTTATATCATACCTGAAGAATATCCAGTAGTCAAAGAGAGGTGAATCAATGTCCTGGGACTTTGTACTATCCATACTAACTTTCACAGATGATAGAAACAATTGGAATAGACATTATAATTGAAATCCACTGAATTATTCATCCTTGCTCATCTTATGCAGGATTATACTGATGTTTGAATTGAGAATAAATTTATGTTTTAATTATAGAAATAATTTTCCTAATATTGTGTTTATGTCGAGTCTTTCCAATCGATTCCAAGACGTCTTAATTATATTATATGCGTGTTTTCCATATAATATTCAATATATATAATTAACACTAAAACTTGAATAATTATTTGAGTCACGGAGTTTTCAATTATACTTGGTAATTTTTTTTTGCAAACTGTTGTGTTTATTAACTAATGAATTAAAAATAGAGAGAAATTTAAACCTCGAATAACCTTGATGATATTTTACAATGTTTTTTAAAAAGGAGAGGGAGCGAGAGAGAGAGAGAGCGAGCGAGAGAGAGCGAGAGAGAGCGAGAGAGAGAGTGAGAGAGAGAATGGAAAGACTGTCCCAAAAGAGGTCTGAAAATCAGATAAATTAATTGTGAAAACCATTCGTCATATGACACAAAATAATTTTTGGTTTACTCAGTTTTCTCTTGAATTTTATGGTAACTACCGATCGATATCTGGAGTGTGTGGGGGTATTAAAAATAAAGTTCATAGATGACTTTAGATATATGGAATTTCGCAATATTCAGGGTTTGTATATATTAGAAGTTATCAAAATAATCCGGACATAAATACTGGATGTTTTTGCACTCTTATCACTGGGATTTTATCCTAGATCAGATAGCCTGCAAAACCTGTACGATTTTCGAAGCGATTCTCCATGATCATTCGAACAGTTTTCCACGAAATTCAATATTTAGTATCAAATAAATTGACATTCAAATAGCGATTACACATTTTGATTGATAACTTGTTTGGATTTAGTGACCCTGATCACAATCAGAGATACGATCATTTAATAACAGTTATTAAACACATTTTTCATGTCTTCTCCCATTCGGTGAATAATCCTTTCAATAAGTGATTTATAGTTTCTCTTAATTCTTGTGATAAATGTCTGAATACCTCAGAAATCATAACAATAATCGAAACCATAATTATATAAACTATTGTCAAATGGTTTTCCACTTTTATGTGAATAAATTCCCATTAATCTCGAGTTAACAGTATTCTTGGTTAAACAGTATTTTAATTGATAAATGGCCAGGCAAAGTGAGCCTAGTATATTTAGAATTGGTGGCTCACTCATTCTGAGCAAGGATAGTTTGAAGGATAACAGCAGTAATAATAATAATACTAATAATAATTGTATTAACGGTTTGAAGGAAAGGGTATCTGAAAGTGAATCTGAAGAGTCTATTGATGTGAATATATCCAAGTTTGACAAATATGTCTATACCTTTATTCTGTGCTATGCGAACCTGACCTATGTAAGAATTATTCTGACCTTGTTCCAATTGCCAAATATTGATTTTACCAAGTTTAAAACTACTTTAAATAAAGGGTCTATCGTTGACATGTCTGGCGCCGGCACTTCTCGACTTTACCTGCGTGTTGGACACGGAGGCAGAGCTGGTCAGCCACTACTACACACTGTTCGCTGTCGGGACTATCATCGGCTCCTGCTGTCAGTCCTTCAGAGTCTGTCCTCAATCATGATTTCAAATTAAAAGTATATTTCCCTCAAAAACAGTTGGCTTTCTATTCAAGTATGTGAACCGTCAGTTCGTTCTGATAATAGCCGTCCTCTTATACGGCGCGACCACAGCCCTCCTCCCGGTGTCGCCCGACTTTCCCGTATTCTACTTATTCGGACTGATCGGTGGTATGGGCGCCGGCACTCTCGACATCGTACAGACCGTTTGGCTAATCGAGATGTGGGCCCATAAAAGTGGTTCAATACTACAGTTATCTGAGTTTTCATTCGGCGTCGGACTAATCATAGGCCCCGTTGTGGTCGAGCCCTTTGTTTTCGGTAATAATAATACCTTCACTCAAATGTCTAGCCCTTGAATGACACCCAACTGTCCAATACTTAGATGATAACAACTGTACGGACGCGGCGTTTATTAAAAGGACAGGTTATGACGGGTCCTATTATGGCGAGAAACTGGTCACCCCTTTCGCCATCAGTGGTGCCCTTCAGATATTGGGCGCTATACTGTTGGCCGTAATGTACTTCACTCATAGGTATGTCCCCCACTCTCGAGAAGAGGAAAAGGATGCCATCGAAAAAGAGATCGAAGAAGTGCTCAAACCTATTGAAAAGCTATACCAACGCCGATATACTGTCCAGATATTGGAGGAGAGGCCCGACTCGCGGGTCAGCTCATTGAAGAGGAAGAACATGTTACCAAGGTACTCGATCCAAGTGATGGGCAACAAAAAGCTGGATGATTCTGCTCATTCTGCCCAGCGTCATAGAAATTCAGCAAGATACTTCACAGTTCCGATTAAGCGTCGATTTTCCTCGTTTCAAATGCTCGATCAATTACCAAGGTTACCAAGCAAGATGCCCAGAAAGACTGTAATTGGTCTTGGTGCTGTCTGCTTTGCGACAGCCATTGTCTGCGAGGCAGCTTTCATTGATTTTTCACCTACCTTCTTTCGCTTCTACTGTGATGTTGAACGTGAGTAGCAAGATCATTTTTCAGAATATTCTTAATTATCAATTCTGATGAAATTCAATCGATTATAGCCTCAAAGACTGCGATACTATTGTCTGTGATGACGGCCTCCTATACCCTGACCCGAGCTATCAGTATATTCGTCGCCATTCGTGTCCGACCCGAATATATTCTGTGCTTTCATTACGTTGTGATATATTGCGGTATAATTACCCTCTTCTTCGGTAATAACAATATTGTGGTCGCGTGGGCTGGAAATATAATCTTTGGTAAGTATAGGGGGAGGGGGTCATCCGACCGAAAAATAAGGGGGTTTGGGGCTATACCCTCTCCTTGGCGATCACTGAGTAAAGTACTGTATAATGATCGCAGGTCTGAGCAGTTCTGGACAGTCATAATTAGCCTTTCCTTTCAAAATTAATAGGTTTAGCTCCAGTGATAGCAAAGGTACCCAGGGGGATTTCAGGGGGTCATCAGACCAAAAAAACTAAAGGGTGTTTTGGGGCTATACCCCCCTTGGCGATCACTGGTTTAACCCCGATAACTTCACCCAGTGCTTTAATGTTTGTAGAAATTGCTAGATTAGAAATTGTTTTTTAGAAGTTACAAAAGTTTGATCTTGCTCATCCCTGTTTCAATTCAAAACCGAATTCAAAATATTTACCAAAATTTTAATCCTTTCTTATCGTTTGACGTACTATTTATTATCAAATTGAACTAGATCAATAGACTTAATTTTAATCAGAAATCATTTGACTGATGAGATAAATGCGGATCAGTTCGGAAAAGTTGAGCGCAAAATATATTCAAAACTAAACCCTATCACACATTCCAATGATTATCAGTAAACAGATCCTGATATTTGAATAAATTGGAATGTTTTAAACTGTCCTTGACATTTGTTCACAATTTGTTTTTCAAATTTCATCTAGAACCATCAGGGATGGGCGAGGGGAGGGCTGATTTACTTTTAGACAGAAATTTTCGCAATACGGTCCTCCTCTAGTCTTCAGAGCCCTTCCCTACTGCCCCCTCTTTGACCTAGGTCATCCCTGAATAAAAATAACCTGTAAAATGTTCTAAAATGTACTTCCATTTTGACGGCACAGGTATAGGAATCGCCACTTTCTGGTCGGCGACGTTCTCCCACATTGAGAACTACTACGAAATAACGGACAGAATCGGCACTATTTATGTCTCGCTGTTAGGACTCTTGGAAATCGCCACTCAGTTCATCGAAGGCCCCTTTCTTGAGGAACACCCCGAAGTGCTTCTCTACTACTGTTTCGCATCAATATCTGTCTCTTTCATCTGTTTCGTTATAATCCGGGTAATTGTCTTCAAAGTTAACAGGGATTCGAACACAACCGACAACTCGTTGGCCAATTCCAAGAACAGTAGTCATGTCTTCAACGAACAGAGTGTTACCAAAATCTGATTAATCATTAAGTCATTTCATTTTCAAAAATTCATGCTCAGGATAAAAATATAGACAAATTTAGGCCAATCCCATCCCTTTTCCAGGATTTGTTCTTGATAAATCTGAAGAATATAGCTGGGAACTTCTTTCTTCGTCTAACTTATGCAAATCAACCAGCAATATGTGGATGTTATTTTTAAATGCCCTTGCCTCGTGTTATACCCTGGTTATCACTCAAAGATGGCCTTCAACTGTACAGACGTTTTCACTAAATTAATATTAAATTGAATTTTGAACACAAAAGATATCTATTTATATATTAATATAGTTTTATATCTCAAAGAAATGGTTATCAATAAAACTAATATTCACAGGAATAGGACAGTTAGCGCAGGAACGGGACAGTTGGCTGTGGGTTAGGACTGTCCGGTCGGCGGCCCCGAAAAAATATTCCGCAAATATTGACTTTAATTTTTCAGTAGTTTTTAAGTCAAATAAAGTAATCAAATATTTTATTGAATAAAATTAAAAATTTATAAAAAATATTTTTAAACTTTTTTTTAACAAAAAAAACTTCAGACTAAACTAGGTATTAATTAATTGATCTAGATCAAATTTTTAACAGACTCAGTGACTAATATCTAATATCAAAGTTATCTATTAAGAAAAATTTCCTCTAAACTACTTATCAATCAATTCTTGGGATAAAACCAAATGTTTGCCAAAACTGTTGGCTATTATTCGTGATTTCGATCAGTTGTTCATCAGTTGTGTCGATCAGTGATCGCAAACACAGTCTTTCATTCACTGCCTGTACTTAAAGGCGACAAAAGACTTATTAAACGAATTGATTTTGATTTGAATTAAATATACAAATATTTACCCCAATTATTGTCATCAAAAAACCTCTTCTCTTCTCATACTCTGATTAATGGCATTAAAAGCGAAGCCGAGGCCACGCCTAAGAGGGCCGGACAGGAGAGGACAGGAACTGATTCCTGTATTGTTTCGCTGGCGTTTCGTTTCGTTTCGTTCACTTATAACAAGTTTTTCAATAGAAAACTGTTTGGTATGAAAACTGTTTCTCGGCTTTAATTCTCATCTCGATTTTGACCTGGATCATTCATGAATTTTCACTTTTCAACTGATTATTCCCTACAGTTATACAGAATCGCCGCAGAATTTTATTACTTCCTATGGGACGGAGAGCTCGGGTGAAGTGAGTAACAAATCTTTTTTCATGCTTGGTTAATTATCATTTCTATTTAAAAACCGCACCTATTTTATTAATATTTAATTTATCTTGGTGTTTTCCGGTGAAAAATATTATTTTTTAACTTGATTAATGACTAAACTAAATGCTTTTTAATTGGTACTTGGTGTTTTTTGTCATGAAATATAATTTTAATTTTAATTTCAGTGAATTTTTTACGAAATTCTTTGAAAATTCTTTGAATTTCGAACGATAAAAATGATCTAGCTAATAAATATATCAGTTTTATCGCCCAAAACGAGTAACGAAATGAATAATAGCGCGATATTTGTTAAATGATTATAATTGAAATCACGCCACCGGATAGCGAGTCCCACTCACAGCACAACCAGAGGACAGGTAATTATAGACCTGTGCCCTAAACATCACTTGGTTTTCAGTGGCTGAGCTCTCGCTGACTGAGTTCTGCTGACTTATATTCACTTATATTCTTCTGTCTGTCAATAATTGAGAACAAATTCCTCTATAATTTTGAAAACACACTCACTCTGACTGCCAACCAGTGGTGTCCATTGGGGGGCAAAGGAAGGTAAACCCTTCAATTTTGAACATGGTGCTACCCTGAACGATATACTTCCTTTTTACGCTCATTAATTAAAAATGATCTTGGTTTTAATTGGTGAAAAATCCGAATTCACTCTATTATAAGTCATGTTCTCCTCCTCCCCCCTGAGTGCCAAAATGCTGGACATCACTGATATGTAATTTAACGTTCCTTTCAATGAAAAACAAATTCATTTATTATTTCAATGACTCATATTTTCTTCAATGAATACCTTGGATATTAATTTTCACTCCTTTCCATTCCCACACTTTTGATCGTAATTATGAAAAATTCAAGGAATTCGACCAAATATTGTAATTTAATAAGGAAAACCACCTTGGTCATTGCCGCTCTTCAACGTAAGGCATATTTCGGTGGCTTTCCTAGAATTTTGAGCAAAATATATGAACGGAATTCCATTGTAATCATGCAATAAATTCTTCCATTTGTAGTAAACTGTAAACTCTGTCAACAACTGTACAGAATTTCCGCTCAAACTGTACCTGAACATTGATTTAATCTACTTTGAAGTATAATCTATCATGTTTACTACACTTGTACTCTTACAAAAATATTTGAAACATGATAAAATTATTATTCTGTTTGTTTATCATGCGCATTTGTATCTATTATGCACATGTATTGGTACTTATTTAACCAAGGGTCAAAAGTTAAGCATTGATATCCTGTTCGACATACACTTATCTATCAACAATTGTCTGACGCAATCTTGCCAAAAATTGTAATCATTTTCGCCGATAGAAAGGCCCTATTTTAAGACCAGGAATAATTTGAATTTGTGTTCCGAAAAAAGGATCTTGTTTATTTAATTTATTTGAATTGATTCCGAACTCAATCATAGATTTCGTATTAAACTGTTGTTGACTTTTAAACCATAGATTGAATTGTTTTTATCGAAAATCTATTGATTAGACAAAAGATTGAATAAAATTGTTATCAAAAAAATTGTAGAAAAAGTGATTTTAAGTGAAGTCTAAGTGCGAGCCATAGCTGAGGGCCTGTCTTCATGTCCGTCCTCTTCAACACTGGAAAGCCTTGGCTTAACTCATATCAGTTTTAAATGATTGGGATATTAATTATCAAATGAGAAAAGTTTTCCGACAACTTTTACTACTCGTTGTAAACAAGGTCTACAATCTTGCAATTATCGCAATTTGTGTTCCCATCGATAGTGCAAAGAGTTTCTCAAAAAGTTTATTACCTATTAGAACAATGTATGCTAAGTCATCTAGGTAATTTAATATGACTTTTATAAGTGATATTAATTGGAATAAACGCTAACCCGTCTCCTATTTTCAGGTTTGAATTGATTCCGATTCGATTCCTATTGATTGCGACAATTATAGTAATGGTGAGCATATCCTCACTTCAGTCACTCCCCGCCAGAAGACTCCTCAAACGGAATAAGAGGGGCTTCGCTCAGTTGAAATGCTTTGGTGTGAATGACCGGACAAAGTTTGCTAGCTTAAATCAGGTCTGCGAAGAGTGCTACCAATTATACCGGGACAATAATCTTCATAAACTCTGCAGGTAAGCTAATTCACTGTTCTAGCTTATTTTTATGATTCTTTTATCTTGGGGAAGCCCCTATATATTCCTTTCTATAAAATATACAAGATGATTTATTTTATTCTTTATAAGATATTCTTTGGACCCTTCGTTCAAATGTTTGAATATTTTATTTCATAGATTAGTTTAATCTGAAAATTAGTTGAATATTATTTCAAATACTATAGGAAATGAGTGAATGAAAGGGTTCAAAAGTTATCAAGGTACGAAAAAAATGTTAGGAAACCTCCAGATCAAAGTTCTAACGAATTCTTCGTAAAAATAAAACTTTCCTATCGTTGGGAAAATATTTTTGTTTTTCACATAATTTCTGATTAATTAATAAAAATCAATATTTTCTTCCCATCGAAGAGAAGACTGTTTTCAAAACCAGATATTTGTCGGATGTGTTGACGCACTCCTCCTGAGCCACGAGCAGAAGAAACTCAAAGAGATGGTTAATCTACTGAATGGCAAAAAGAGATAATTACATTTATCGCTTGATAATTGTTATCTTGCTCAATTGTTTATCAATGATCGGCAGTAAATTATTTTTAGCGTAATATTAAATCAATTTTTTGATAGATTATTTTATTTGTATACTTACTTTTTTTGCAAGTTTATAATGTTTTTTACATTAAAAAATTAACGATACTCATTGTAATTAACCAAGCTCACTTCATATTTCAAACGATCATGTTTATTTTCTGATCAATTTTTAATAAATTTGATTAATTTTCTAATTAAAATTCAATTTTGCGCTAGGTTAAATGCCAATAAGCTAGCTAAATTTTGAACTAGGCTGAAGTTCATTGGATTTTATTTAAGTAGCTGGATCAGTTTTGTTTGTCGGACTGCAGACGGCGGCGCTGAGGACCAGACTATTATACAATAGATGTTTAGCCCACAAAAAAAGACAGTTCTCTCGCTCTCTGTAGTGGAGTATACCTGAAGAACAGGTGTGCGGATCGGCCTCTCCTTTCAATTGTTAGTCTGTGTGTACGACTCACAGGAAGTACAATAACATTATTGTCTGTTCCCCTCATATGTTAGGGTCGGTAACTAATAGTGAAGTTGAGTTCACTCTCGCATCACATATGCTCTCAAATTCACACGAGTTTTCATTAGACACTAGTTTTCCAATGCGTTCCCACTTTTGGATGCGATTCCTGTGCCTCTTATTCTGAGCGAAATACTATTCAGGAGTAGAAGAAAAAGACTTTTCTTGGTTTTTTTGAATTGAATTTCTTGAATATTTTCGTCAAAATATTTGTGAATTTTCCACTGTTTTCGCTGTTTTAAGTGATTTTTCTTCCAACAAAGATATTTTTCACCAAGATAAATTTTTAATCAACAAAAAGGTAAATATTCTATCATTACTTTTCTCGAAAATTATTACTTTGTTTCCAATTTCATTTTAATCTTGGTATTCAATTGTATCTAAACCTGTGATTATTGAAAATTACATTTTAATGATAAAATTCCAATTAATTTCCTTAACGAAAAAACCAAATTAGCTAGCTTCATTTAGAAGTAAATATGCGTTCTAGCTAATTTTAACTTTTCTCATTTTAATCTTTCCGAAAATATCATTTGGAATTTTTTGCTTGTTCATTTTTCTAACAGAATTCATAAACGAAATAAGACATAAAATTAATAATTCTAACCCTTGAAAGTATCTTGCTAATTTGATAATCATTATTTTCATTAAAATTACAAGATAAGCGAAGTTAAAGTAAAATAAAAACTTGGTAGATTCAATTCTTTTTGTTCGACACATTGAACTTAACAAGTTTATAAATTCCAATTGATTTGCGACTATTTTTCAACGCTAAAAATAGCATTGGAGTGTGCTAGCTCAATCGAGCCTAACACCCACTTAATTATAAACTTGGCCATTGTTTTGCTGTCATTAATGAATCGGCAGATGTTCTCAGAACTGATCCGACAATTGATAAAAACAATTAATTATTGATTATTTTTCTAAATGATCTTTCAATGAAATACTGTGAAGAGTTTGATCCTGGTCTATTCAAATTAAATGATTACTCAAGCAATTAAATGCCTAAACACTACGAATGAGGAAAATTTTCTCTCAGTATTTGAATAAACTTGCAAGAAACCCAAATTTACGACATGGGGCAGTGCTTTACTTGATTATATCGATAGCCTTGGTTCGTTTATGCAAAACTGTCAAGGTAAAATTAGTTGAAGGACCTCTGCCTCTGATTGCATGATAACTCAATAAAAAATCATCGATTAATCATGCTAATAAATCTATATTTCTTGCCGTATAATTCATAATCATGCTCGTTTTAATGCCATAATGAATTGATGTATAAATGCTGTGATAGTAAATCTTGATAGGTCACATTTTGCCAATAAAAGCTGAGCCCAATCGATCATGATCATGCTCAACTATTTAAATTTAGAAGTATTTAATTTATTCTATTATTCTTCTGAATTAATACTAAGAAGAATTGAATTTTAAATTCAATTCATTTTTTTCGAATTTTTAAAACTTCTTGCAATCAATTCAGAGCCGATAAGAGCCTATCGACGATAGGCTAACGTCCGAAAGCCGTCACAATATTAAGCTTACGATTTAGGTCTCAATAAATTAATATTCAAATTTCAATTTAATATTAGGTATGGAATTGATCTATGAAATCACGATTTTCTTAGATGGGAATACATTTTTTTGCCTTGTTAAGCCAAATATCACAATCAGTATATCTTTTTTTAGTTAGCCATCAAGTTTTTATGCCATTAGATATATCAACAGAATTGTTATTAAGTTAATTCTCATCTTTTTTATTGAATATTTAGATTGAAGTTTATTTTTCTGGCTTTTGGATAATCATTATTTAGCGAAGGGATGGCCAGGGGGTGGGTGTTCCTACACAAGACATTCTTGATTAGCAAGATAACCCAATTAATTCCGACTGAATAAATAGAGATTACCTGAAACAACACCCCCTCTCAAAGCCAGGATACTCTGTTCTCAGGGTGGGGTACATCTCTGATCTTGAAAAATAAGCAAAACCATTGATGGCCAAGATATCTGATCTTGGGGGGGGGGTAGGGCTGGAAGAGAGAAAATTAGGGGTTATTTTTGATTATTCCACCCCTTGGTCATCCCTACGAAAAACTTGAGTTCTTGTATTAAATTCTTTCAAATTATAATATTATTGATGATATCAAAGGAGAGAAAAATCAATCAAAATATTTAATAACGAATTTAATGTCTGATTACTATATTTTGATTAATAGACTGCGAAAAATGTGACTATAATTTGAATGAATAGCCAAAGAAAAAAAAGGAGTAGTGTTTTTTAAATGTCTAAGTTAACTGTCTGTTAACCAGGATCAGTTATTTATGTAGTGTCTGTTATTCTTCTTTTTATATCTCCGATCAATTTTCTTTTGAATTTATTGACTTATGCTTTGATTTTATGACTCAAATAAAGCGATTATTTTAGTCGCAGTGGTTTTGTTTGTCTCCTGATTGCAGTGATGCGCAAGAGATGGGATTAAATGACAGTTCTTCGTGACATTTTTACCTTGACACTTTCGGTTTTCATTCAAAAATTAGCTTGACAAGTCAGGGATCGTTGTTCTGGTCAAAAATAATCACCCCTTCCCTCGAAAAACCGTCTGATATGACCTTCCCTTCAATATTGAACTCTATGGACATCACTGTTGTCTTAGTTTCAGGTAATGTACGCTTAAAAAAGTCGTTTTCCAAATAGAGGTTAAGGTTTGGCCGTAAATATAGTTTTATATATCAATAGCACAGACCCTAAGCACAGGCTTTTCGCTAAACAATTATAGTTTTCTATTCTTAATATAATTGCAAATAAAATAAGAAATAATTTATTCCGAGTTTACTATTAATACAAATCTGTTTTAATTTTCATACATAAGTCAAGAGTAAGAAAATTATTTATTTAGTAGAGAAAAAAATGTTTGTGTTTTAAGGTGAGGTCTGGAGCTCTTATGCTGTGCGCTCTTCACTCGTATGCTGTGCTCTCTCTGTAGTGAAGTGTAGGGCAGAGCAGAGCAGTGCCTCTCAATAGTAATTATCATTTTAAAGTATTAATACCATCACGAGAGTGATCTTCGGGTCAAATGATTAAAAATAAAATCATATAAATCTTTATTATATAATAGGAATGGTGTGCCGCCAGTGCGAGAGCACCGGCCAATCGGTATTGTTCTCCGTTGCACAGCATAGAGTCTGTTCCAATAATTTGAAAAATAGGTTTTTACTCTATTAGAATTGAAAATACTCAGCGGTTTGTGTCAGGGCTACAGTCGGTCCCCTCTTTTAAAGGATCTGAATGTCTATCGAATAGGTTTTTAACCGATTTGTTAACTAATTTGTATATATTTTGTATACATTTTTGTATACATTTGTATATAAACGCAATTAGACTGTAATTAAAAAATTCTTTTCGGTGAATAAATTATCTTTTTAAGTAAACTTTGTTTTTAACCCTGATAATATAAGTGTTAAAGTTAGTAATGGATTATTTAAATTATTGTTTCGGAAATAAAAGGCTTTTTTAGCCTTTTTTCTGCCTTTCGCTCAAAAAACTCGATAATTATTTTTGCGATGAATTTATTATTACTGAGAATTAATTCTCAAATATAATTAGGACTATATTTTGCGATAAAATACATTTTTCGCCTGATTTTTCATTCAGGATGACCAAGGCATCAAAAATTCGTGCTTGCTCATTCTCTAATACAATAATCAGGGCGATTTTTATCGGAATCATATTTTATTTCATATTAATTTGCATTTTATTTTATTTTTCCAATTGATCTAGTATCATTTATTAATTGAGGGTTTATGTGTCACACCTCCTTGCTCATTGCCGTATCATATATTTGATGATAAGATATTTATTCTTAGCATTTAATATGCATTTTCTTGATTAAAGATCTGACGATAAATACAATTTTGAGCCAAAAAAAATTCAATGATTTATTAATTTCACACCAAATATAATGTTTTATTCTGTGCTAAAAAGCACTGCTTTTTCAATAAATCTAATTTTTACTTGCTAAAATTTTATTTGGCAAATAGTTTAGCCGAATATTCGAGTTATTTAATACTCAATTTTCAACTAAACAAGCAATTCGTTCATTTGGATTATCCTATGAATTGAGGGCTTATTCTATAGACTTATTGTATATTAAGAATATATTATATGACTTATTATACAAATTGCATTCAAATGGAAATAAATATAATCCAGGTATTGAATATTTTGAAATTTAGAACACCGTCCGAGTCTGAGAACTAAATCTTGTATAAATGGTAAAGTGATTATGGCAATTTTTTATTTGCTCTAATATCCGAATTAAACGCTATAGATATCTATAGAATCTATAGAAAGAAGTTTTTAATTCAATGAAGTGTTGCTAAAACTTGAAGGATAATAGTCTTGCAGTTCTATTGGGGATTATTATGAATACCCTTTGAAAAAATTGATGCGAATCTAAAGGGCTTTTGACTTAAGACTCAATTGAATTGAAAAAAAGAGATAACGAATCGTTTGAATGGTTTTACTCACAAAACAATCTGATTATAAATTCATATAAAAGTTTGGTTTGAATTTCATTATTAAACTCATCCATCGAAGTGTTTGATATTGACATCAACTCAACAGATGTTTTTTCAATGAAGTGTTTTGTTATGTTTATCGGTGAATATCAATTGGCAGAGGTGTGCAACGGGAGGGAAATGCAGGGAAAGCCTAGAAATTGTGCCTAATTTACACCAAATTAAATTTTATCTTGACGATAAATATGAGTGTACTAATTTCCACCTGAAATTAGCCAAGATAATTGTATTTGATTTTCGTGCGGACCCCCACCGGAACCCTTCATTAAGTCTAGACATCACTGATTAGGGAAATTGTAATACATTTTGCGAATACAGTGTTTTGATTGTCAGTAAAATAAAATAAATTCTTAATTAAAATTAAATAACAAGAATAGTCTTCTCGGAGTTGAGTGCAGTCTTTTGAGGGCAGAGACTCTTTTCGGGCTCAGAATGAATAGCTTTTGGATTAATTATGATATGATGTTATTCTGTGTGACGGATAGCCGGTTATTATTAAACAAACAAAACAAAATACCATTGCTTTACAATTCAATTTTCAAGAGAAACTAGGACTCAGTTTTTGATGAGTCTTGGACAGGCGATCACCAAGGTAGTACCTACCTTAATTTCCTCAAAAAATGAGTGAGGTATTTCGTTTCGATTTCTGAGCACAGGATATAAAATTATTGGGGTATTCATGTTGTATATTAGAGCTGGGAAAGAAAATTGCACAGGCACAAGAATCACCTGTTTGTTAGCACAATGGTCGTGGTCATCCTGGAAGACAATTACTCGAGTGAACAGTACTCTATTCTAGACAAACACGGAATTCGTAGGCAAACATAAACAGTCTGTCCGTTCCTCTCTAGTGTGTGTGAGTGGAGCGAACAGCACAACAATAGACAGATGATGAGTGGCAAGGGATGAGTGAAATTCACGAGTTTTTATCTAATACTCATATAAATGATATATTAAACGCATAAATGATATTATATTATATAATAAGTTTTGCCTATAATTAAGGTCTTATTATTGTTTTTATATGACTATTATTATATTGTTTGGGGGCACAGAATAAGGTGTTATTATATCACGAATTTACTCGTTGTTGGTCTGTGAGCGCCGGCCATATGTAGGACTCCCACTATCTCTTCCTCTGATCGGATGGTAAATCTCTAAACGATTTTTCTCATATCATCCGAGAATTTGCTGTAAATCTCAGCAAAACATTTCATATAATCTTTTCCTTAAACTCTTCGTTTTGTTTAAACAGTGCTCAGCACAGGATATCTATACCATTATTATCATTATTTAGTTCATAGAGCACTGGAAACAGTGGTCAGGCATTATATTCTGAGTGGATTTTGATGCTCACCATTAAAAACAATTGCACGCAATCGATAACATGGATGATAATCGTCCGGGAATTTCGTTTTCAAAGAGCATTTTACTCGAATATATGGGAATTGCATTCAATTTCGATGTGATTAATATGTGAATTAATGTATTTTTCTGCTGAATATTATCCGGAGTCACAGCAGCTCAGGAACAAAGGACAGGGATAACAAGACATGGGCTCTTTTTTTCGTTTTCTCGGCTCATTTTTTTTTCATAAGAAAAACTTTCCTCGAGTATAGTCTCGCTGTCTGTATGGCTGAATATGTGTGACAATTGTTTAGCACAAGTCTATTATTACTGTATATTTATATGGCTTTACCTATGCTTATGATGTGCGATAGGTATGGCATTCCTAAACCTGTTGGCACATCACTCGGTTTAACCGTCTGTTCCAAAGCGAGAAAATAATTTATGAGCGCATCCATGAAAAAACACTTTTATCCTGTTCTCAGTCATATCTCCAAGACTATTCCTGACTTATGGATGAGTTCTCTGATCGGTAACAGAGCTATGGATTGTTGTGTTAAGGGATGGGATTCACCACACAATTGATTCACGAAAAAAATGGTTTTTACACAAAAAAAACGGAATAATCGATGAAAATATTTCTTTGAGGATATTGTTGGCAATGAAAATAGGTTGTGCTCAACAGCACAGCATAAGAAATCAGTGTTCCCGCTAACGATAAGACAGGTATTTCTAAAAGTTATTCAATCATTTCTTTTGATTTTTCTCTTCGTTATGAATAATGATTTAATAAATGGATTGAATTAATAATAAATAAGAAATATTTTGCTCAGAATGTGAGCCAATTGTGGGGTCGGTGCCAACGCTCAGGCGTTTAGTATATCTAAAAATATAACTTTATTTTTGATTTTATTCAAAGTGTATCCAAAAAATGTATTCAAACTCTAAATCCGTTGATATAAGTGTTTGATAAGAGGAGTACATTCATAGGCCATCCCTTTATGTTCAGATAATCTATACTTTTAATCGATCGGAATATACTTTATTCTGATCCCAAATATGACTAAACCCGTGCTCTGTTCGGATGGAAATACAGGTTATCTAAAATGAAAACTATTAGGCTTTTAATATACAGAACTGCATAACGAGCGCCGGCTATAATTGCAACGCACGCTATCCCACCCTAGAACTGCATATTCCATGGGGGAGAGGGATGGATGGCTCGAGAGAGAGAGAGAGAGAGAGAGAGAGAGAGAGAGAGAGAGAGAGAGAGGCATTTGTTTGAAACGCATGCCATAGCAATATGATCGGAATGCCTGTGCGCCCCACCACTACCCTTACCGGTGCCATACCGATGCCATTGTTTGCATGCTTTTCACCCCGCAATTCAATTGGAGGCAAAACCATTATTACTATTGTTATTAACTATTGTATTGAATGTGAAATAATTTTTTCGAGTAAAACACTCCTAATATTTATCTATCCTTTGATATCAAATATGTGAACCAAAAATCACTTTATTATGAGTTGGGTTTGTATTGAAGCCAATGCACAGCACACAGAATAAGTGAATGGCTTTCCATATATTGCTGGCTAATTGATATTCCATTGACATTGAATGGAATTCTAGTTTTTATGTTAATTTAAATTTTCAATTAAACTGTTTAATGGATTTCTATTGTTTTTTGCGGTGAAATTCATAACTCATTTAAAATCTTGGAATAGATTTAACTTTCAATTAATGAGCTATTAATTGAATGCAGATTTACCAAGGTCTATTTGTGAGTCGGTGTAGCACCTTGATTGGTTATGGTATTGGAGAAAAAGGAAAGATTTTACGAAATAAATTTGAATATAATTGAGTTATAATAACGTGAAATAATCTTAACCAGTAACTAATGGTTGGCAATGACCTGGAAATAATTGAAAATCCTTTATACCTATCATTTGCTTGGAATTAAATCTCAATTCACTGCTCAATAGAATTTCGGCGACTTTTTTCTCCTCGTTTATAATCTATTTCATTGAATGATTCTCTTATTTCAGAATCAATTTCATCCATTAAAACGACTTTTTTTGGGCTATATTTCTATACATTTCCTCAATTGAATTGTTTTTCATATTTTAATTACATTTGAAATAATGGGTTCAGAAATAGAATTTGTTTCAAACCATTACTTGATTTGCATTTCAATTGAAATTTTTGTTCACTGATGGCCAGGGGGTGAACCTGAATAACCCCATTATAGCCCTTTAATACCCTTTTATTTCTCGTTAATCTAACTGTATTTCAATTAAATGAAGATGGGCATGGTCAAATATCCACTAATACAAAGCTTTTTTCAAGTATTGAGGACATCCCCCTCTCTGGCCATCTCTGGTATTCTAATTCAAAAGATTACTCCGATTTTACGACTGAAATGAATTGCTTTACGATTGAAAACAGTGTTTAAAATTAGAGATTAGGTAATAGAAAAGGAGATCATATAATCAAAATTATTTGATCTTGTTATTAATTGTGAGCGACAAGAAAGCCGTCAATAACCAGGGTTGGAATGTTTGCTATGATAGCTAATCAATTATAATTTTTTTTTCGTATCGCCTTGATCCTTTTTTCATAAGGAAATCAAAGCATAAATATTTCGATGGGTGTGCGCTCTTTGAAGGTCGGCTCAATACCTGTTCAATATGGGAAAGAATTTCATTGCCAAGGTCCTTTTTATTTTTAGTGTAATAGTTATGACAATTGGAAATTCTTCTGGAAATTTGTTGATAACCTTTTACCCCGTTATTTGTCGAACACCGGGTGGTTAACAATGGGTCAGACAGTTATCGAGGACAACCATAATATGGATGTCAAACCTTTTGCCAGAAAAATGTCTTTTAATTAGGATTTTTGGCTTCAATTCTCTTGTTTTCGCATAAATGTTATCTTTTATAAGAGGAGTGGTATCCAAGGGCTGTGCAGATCTGCCGATATGATCTTGTAAATACAAATTTGTATCTATTGGATCAGTTTGTACAAGCTAATTATTGCAAATCTGAATCGGCCATCGGTTAAACTTGATATTTATCGGTTTACTCTTAGCCGAAGACCCAGTGCCAAAGACCCTGATCATCCCATTTTGAAATTAGAATAATTCGAAATAAAAACATTCGAAAGACTAATAAAAATCTTTTTATAATCTTATCGTTGAGTTATTCGCAGATAAAAAGGGATTATTATTACACAGAATTAATGGTCACTTCATTAGAGGAGAGGGTAATTTATCCTGGATAAATATCTCCTCAGCTTTGGTTAAATCTTTTTTTGCTGTCAATTATACGGTTTATTTGTTTTATATTCATTTGTTAACTTGGTCACACAGAAATAGAAATAGAAGATTATCTACATTTGATTCAAAAACAAAGGACCACAAACACTTTGAAAATTAGAAAAGAGTATAGAATTAAAGTTTTATTTAATAATAACCATAATTATTGTTCGTATTTAAGGATAGCACAGATTTTTAGAGCCCTTCCTGAGGAGTAGTAGTGTTTTTGTTTGCATTTGATGTACACATCACTCAGTTTTAGGTCATATTCCCGAATGAATTGTCTTTTGCTTTGATTACAATTCTCTCTCTCTCTCTCTCTCTCTCTCTCTCTCTCTCTCATCGGGAGATTCGCCAAAATTAACACCAATTCTGAGCCTGAAATACAAAATCCAATTCTAATCAACAGTTTTATTGTTTTCCTTCTATTCTCCTGAAGTCTATTGTATTGAACCAAACATTAGGTTTTCCACTAAAAAACAAATTCAATTGAATTCAGAGGTATTTTTACGATATGGATATTCCTCTGCATTTGAGGACAGGCGGAGGTGTCTCCACAGGAGTCACGCAATAATTAGAAACCTATTCGGGTTATTTGCCATAGCTTGTTTCTGTGCCTAGATCACTTAATTCACTTCTGATATATTAAACTCATTTCTTAACGAAAATTGATTTGATTTCAATTCAAATGAAGATAAAAAAAAATTTTCCCACAATTTGCTAATAATTTTCAATTATTTTGTTTCACCCATTTTTCATAGGAACCGAATCCTTTTATTTCGTTCACTTGTGAAGTACCATAAGTTCCGTTCCGCTGAACAAAAGGTATTAAAAATTTCTCTTTATTTCATTGATTTCTTCAATTCATTGATTGTATTTCGCGAATCATTTTCACTGAATGTGAGAAAACTATTGATTAAAATTGATTTAAATGTCAATCAAATGCTTTGAAAGAGAGGAAAAAACTATGAAATTATTTCCCACTATGGAAATAATTGGTAATATTTTCGAGGAAAGTCATCTAAAATAATAAACCGGCGCTTCTTTTGTCGTTTCTCTTGAATATTAATATCATTTTCCTATTGTATTGAATATAATACTCAATACAAACCCCTTAAGAATGACTAACACTCTCTCCTACCTGTGCTGTCCATTACGGGGAACTGACTTTCAGTCATAAAAGAACCAAGATTGATTAATTTTAGTTGGTTTTAGACTGCAACTTTATCGAAGCTACTTACCTTGTTAAAAAAATATATGATTTGCAAATAAAAGGTGTGAAAATGTCCATGCTTAAAGCTCAGTGAGGGATCGGCCCTTGGACATCACTAACTACCATACCTGTGCTGTTTTGATAGGCATTTAGTTCTCGATTTCCTTCTTATGTGAGCGGAACACCCGTTGGGAAGTAATTTGAATGTTAATTCTTATGGTGTGCTCTTATGCTGTGCTGTGTATGTGGGCACACATTAATGGACTATCACTTGAGTGTTTCGATAGCTATTAAAATGTTAATTCATTGAATCGAAAGGTGAATATCATTTTTTATGTTGACTAAGCAAGTTACTTTTTTTTTAATTCGTTTTTGCCCTGTTCATTGAGAAAGTGGACTCTGATTATTGTGCATGTTCAGTTTTGTTTTCGAGGCTAAATATTATGTTTAAAAATGATTAAAAATGTAAATTTCTTCAGGAATTTAGTTAATAATGAGTTGAGATTCAAAAAAGATTATGTTTTTTGGCATTTCTTTACTTAATTTTGTTTCCGTTGAGTTCAAAGACTCTTTTCATTTGAGGAAAAGTAAACCATAAGAAAAAAGTATTGAAGAAATTCAGCTTTTCTTACAAAATGCAGTGTTTTTTTGGTCTGATTTTTGAGGAAAACTCATAAAAATCTCTTTTCTTTCTTCACATTTGATATAACATTGGATTCAATTGTTCTCTAATTTTGTGAAACAATTTTCTCCTTAACTCCAAAACTCAAGAATAATAGGCGTCGACTGAAAGGCAAATATTTTGCTACAGAAATGCATTTGTGCCTCGATTACAATTAGCCGGGAGAACATCATTTTTCCATTTGTGTGACTGCACGACAAAAATATCAAAAACAATTTTCCACTATTGAAAACAATTATTATTCATATGACAGTGAGCAAGGTGGTCTTTCAGCTACCTTGCAACCCTTTTCATCAGATATCATGTTATCTAGACCATTTACATTGCTGTTTATTTAAGTATCAAGATGAGTTTTAGATAAATTTCAATGTTTGCCAGCCTTTTGAGACCATCTTCACCTTGGTATACCCTGGTTACCTTGTTTAAATTTATATTATTCTTCCTCTTTTGTGAAATTTTATCCACAGATTATTGTTTTATTATCTTTTGAATTGAATCGGAATAAAAAGTTCGGAAATAATATCAAATAATAATTAAGGCCAATAATGGGAGGGCTGTCCATAGCATTCAATTTGAATACTGTCTGCACGGCTGAGAAAAGCGGCGCACAGAATAGTGGCTGTCCTTTATTGGGAAAGACATTGAAATTATTGTGTATTTGTTTTGAATCGCTTTTTATTGAAGAAAATCTTTTTTCATTCGTTGCAATAGTTATTGAATTTTCTTGAATTCAATTGAAAATTGAAATTATTGGAAATTATTTGCAATTTTCGTCTTCTTTGTTATCTTGCAATCGATTTGATTCACGAAATTTCAGACTATATTTTGGTTTATAATTGAATTTTTAGATTTTATTTTCTTTTGAAAATGTATTTTAAAATTACCTATCAATGGAAAGGGTGCTGAACAGGGGGGCAAAGAAGGATAGCCAAGGTATTGCTTGATCATTTTTTTAGTACTATTAGTAGCTGGAACAAATAAATAAAGTCTAACCAATTTTTATGTATGGAGTCATCTCTACTATAATGTACTATTTTAGCAAGCTGATTTTATGTTAATTATTAAGGACCTAAACACCAAATGAAGTGAAATTCCAACCGAAAGAGCATTTGATTAGATTTTGTGTGAAAACCAATTAAAGAGTTCAGTAAACCCTTAAACAACTCTTGTGTTTCATGTGTTCACACAATTGGTATTCATTTTCTTTTGTGGCGTTTTTTTTCTGTCGCAAAACTCCTCGACTTTTTAGTGCAAAAGAAATAATACCATTAAAATCGAATTCATTGTCTTTTGCCGAAGAAGTTCTTCCACAGGAGAGCTGTGTTTTCATGTTTCCACCTGTCGTTCCCTCATTGAGTGCCGTCCCTCAGCCCTCTCTATGACTGACTATCTCTCTCTCTCTCCCTTTGCTTTAATTATTTGAATGACTTTGAAGTTAAACAACAAAATACACGAAAAAAGAGAATAAAAACTCATTTTATTTAATAAATCATAAAATAATTCTTCGCTTATATTCTGAATAATTTTTTTGAGTAAAAGAAAAACTATTTTAATAATAAATAAAAGACTTTTAAACGAAAATATTTTGATATAAAATAATAAATGATTTCAAATCAGAGGTTAATAATGAAAGCCTTTTAATAATAGTCTTCCAATGGTTTGCATAATAACAGGGATGGCCAGAGGAGGGGTAAATGCATTTGCATTCCAGGACAGAAATTTTCAGAGTTAGGGCTCTCCCTTCCGTTCCAATACCAGTATCACACCCTTCCTTAAGTACTTGCTAAAGGTGAGCACCTTGGCCATCCCTGTATAATGTTTATAATGGTATTAAAAGTCATGAAATATGAAAATGATTTGCAAACTATGTTTGCATTTAATACCGATATTTCATAATCGGAATCAACTATTGAAACATCTCTTATGCCATTGGAAACAGTGGTGCGCAGGGGTGGGCGACAGTAGTGGAGAGACACAAATAAAATTTAATGGCTTTATTAGCCAGGTTATTCTCATGGAAATTTCTCTGTAATTTGAGCCCACTCAAAAAAAAAGTCCGCTCCCATTATTAAAAAGGCATCACTATTTGTCTTGGTAATTTTAATAAGCTTCCTTGTTTCTTAATTGATTCACTGTTTGACGAATAAAATTATTCTTATCATGGTAGTTTTGCGTTATTTTGAAAGACTAGTGCTATTTCCTGTAATTAAAATATGAGTTTGAAAATTATCTTGCTCATCCCCTTTTTTCAATGGGCTAATAGTGAAGGGAATGCTGTGTTTTATTCGTGAATATTCTGTCCAAACAAAAGCTGATAAACATCTCTAATATTTGTTTGTTATTCAAATCAAAATTGATTTGAATACTCGTTCATTACCTTCAGATGGTTTGGCACACCATAAGCACACCATAAGCCGCACATCATATGCCTGTGCTTTCCGATGCATTTCCTCGTTTGTTGAGAAGAAATTTGAATTTAATAATAGATTCTGTGCTCAGAGATTATGTGCCATAAATCATATGGTGAGCCGATTGATGAACAATACTCTTCTGTAATCAGAATCAGATTTAGTCCAGTGATATGTCATTCCCACTGATGACTGGCCCCGGCATTCATTCTGTGCTACAAACCCATCAATAATTGAGCTCTTATTCAATTGTAATGAAAAATAATTGAGAAATAGCTCTGAAATTAAGTCATTTTAGAACCGATTTGTGGATTGAATTGGTTTTTGGTTTTTTGTGGTTAAGTTGGGGACCGGCTGTTGGTCACCGGAGGCTACAGATGTGATTGTTTTGTTTTGTCCTTTTTTATTGGGCACAGAATCAAGAGGTGATATAAATATAGATTATTATCGGAAGAAATTCCAACAGAACAGACATATTTGACATTCAGGTGACTCTTGGATAGTCTTTCCTCTCTCTTCCCGGAATCAGATGTCGGGTCAGAGCCTGAAAAACAATAGAATAGAGTTTTATGAACACAATTGAAAACAAAAAAGGAACTGGAGTTTAGGCAAGCGTTACATTAGAGGCGAAACTCATATCGAGTGAAGTGCGGAGAGAGAGAGAGAGGGAGAGAGAGGGAGAGAGAGAGAGAGAGAGAGAGAGAGAGAGAGTTTGGTTAATATGAAAAATATT
>JAQGBD010000161.1:0-43492 GCA_034698165.1 Punctoribates punctum
AGTTAAGCAGCGTCGAGCCTGGTTAGTACTTGGGAGGGAGACCACCTGGGAATACTGGGTGTCCTAGACTTTTTTGCCTCATCAATGTCATCATTCACATGTTTTTTAGTTTATTTTTAAAACAAATTATTTGAATTATATGTGAATAACTAATTAGAGACCGAATTCGTATAATTTTAATCAATTAATCGTTAATTAACTATAATTTTGTTCAAAACGATATATAAATTGAAGACATCATTGATGTCAAGCATTACATCATTTGATTGAATTCAAATCAAAACAATTTTTACTTATTTTTAAATTACAATAAATTGAGTCAAATATTGATTTAATTGGAAATAAACTCGGATTTGATTTCTTCGATAAATGATTATCCGGTGATTAACCCCTTTTTGTCGGATAAATCATTGGTTTAGTGACTGATTGGAAGAATAAAATGCCGGCAAATGTGAAGTCAATGTTGAGTCGCCGGCAATGGATTGACTTAAATGTCTTCAAATGGTCTAAAAATACTCCGATTTTTGCTCTAAATTCACAACAAATAGAAATAATCGAAACTCCAAACGATTTCTTTAATAAACTTAAAGTAATTCTCATTTCATAAGTCTTTGAATTTGAATTTTATTGGTTTTTATCTCATATCAGAGTTTGTCCTCAAATTGCAAAAAACGGATAACCCTTTCATCCCTTTATATCGGGACCGGAGATAAGGAAAAGGATCTGGTATTCAATCGTTGAAATAGATTTGGAGACAATGTTTTGATTGGTTTTTATAACAGATTTTATGCATAGAAAATGCAAAACAAAGTGAACCCAAACTAAAGGTTAATATTCTTCTGGATTACAACCGATCGACGCGTATCACAGAAACCGATGGCATTCAGACCTCAACCAAAGCTGTTTTACAGCCTCTGACCCGAATCGGGGCTAAAATAGGGTTTTATTTGACGCCAAATATGAGTGGTTGGAGAAAATGGTTTGTCTTTAACCGACAGAAATGGAATGAATTGCAATCTCTTCATCACATCAAATGCTATGTCTTTGACGACAATCTCATCATAAGTGGCGCCAATTTAAGTGATATATACTTCACGAACAGACAGGACAGGTATATACTGTTCAGAGATTGTCCCCAACTGTCCGACTATTTCGACGAATTGGTGCAAACGATTAGTTCGTTTTCTCTTCAGTTGCAAAGAGAGGGTGACTTCAAATTGGATCAGAGCTGGCCTTACGATCCGCTCAATTACTGGCACCGAAACAAATTCAAAACCGAAGCCAAGAAACGAATCGAAAGATTGAACCATAAGTTCAAAAATCAGAGCCATTCCAAGATTCTCAACGAAAGTAAAACAATTGCTTTTCCTTTGATTCAAATGAAAACTTTAGGCATTTGTGACGACCAGTCCTTCACTACTAAACTATTTTCTGAATCGAGTCCAGAATCAGACATAAGACTCGCTTCGGGTTATTTCAATTTAACTCAAGAATACAAACAAATAATACTTCGCCGACAATGGGATCAGAATAAAGCCTTTAAAATATTGATGGCCTCCGAAGCGGCCAATGGTTTCTATGGCGGCAAAGGAGTCACCGCTAATATACCTCATGTTTACACACATTTAACCAAAAAATTTATTAAAGAAGTGAAACAAAATGAGTCAAACGTTGAGTTGTATGAATACAATCGTCCCGAGTGGTCGTTCCACGCAAAGGGCTTATGGCTGTCCTTAGATTCAAGATATATGCTATCAATGGTGGGTTCGCCGAACTTCGGCTATCGTTCTGTCTATAGAGATAGTGAAACCCAACTCGTTATCATTACCGAAGACCAGCCCTTCAAACAACAGTTGAATAATGAATGCAACCGATTGTGGAAACACTCGTCTCTTATCGACAGTCAATACAATTCAATTCGTATCCCCTTTTGGGTCACTTTAGTCGCCAATTATCTCAAAAGTTATTTTTAAATTTGTTATTAGTTTTGAAAATTTGTAAATATTCTAAACTTAGTCACAATTCGTGTAATTTAGTCATAAATTTCTATATTCAAAGTTTTTATATTTATTTCATCCAATTTCTGGATTCACTGGTTAAGTGTCAATTGTTGGCAATGTGCTTGCTCAGCTATTACTGCATCATTGAAAAGGAAGTTAAAAATTATAATAGATTTAATATAAAGCAACCAAGTTGATATTGAGTTAATATTAACCAAAGTATTCAACTCATTTGATTGAATTCATTTGATTGGAAAGTCTGAGCATTAGTTTTATTGTATATTATGGTTATATAAACACTATTTGAATGACTGAATAAATACTTTTGATATAAAACACCAATAATTTGATTTCTCATAACTTTTATATCGAAATAAACAAATACTAGATTTGCCTCAAATTTCTTTAATATTTTTCTCCATTGAATACAATTCTATTGGAAATCATTTTAAACTAAAGTTTTAACTGACTTTTCATTCATTCGTTTTGAAGTAAATTCAATGAAATTGTTTTGAAAATAATTAAATTCATTGAGAAATTTTAAAAAAAAGTTATATAAAGTAAGCGAAGTCTCAAATTGAGTAAAACTGATCCTCACTTTGGAATCTCTTTTTATTGCGATCTCTGAGTTCAAGGACTTTCTTGTTTACCATTAGTTTCGACCAATAGGAAGAATGAAAGAGAATGGATGGGTGTGGCAGAGCTACCCGACCCCTGTTTACAGTGTTGGCAGATGCGCTCCTCTCAGTCCTCTCCCATTAGAAGTTATTTTTATTTTTTGTTTTAAAAACTTTTAGCAAAGTTTTTAATTTTAAAAGTTTTAAAACTTTTTGAGGTTTGTTTTGATTCAAATATCTCTCTAAATATAAAATCTAAATGACCTTGCTTTCAAAATCGATCCTATTATGTTTTATCGTAAATTTGCGTCCTTTTGATAAAATATTGCGAAAACTATACATGTCTTGAGACTTGTACCTCATCTTAAAGCAGTTCTGTTCACTTCATAGCACTCGACTACTGATCAGTGATCAGCACAGCCTAAAACTGATCAAAACATTTCTCTTTTATCATATAATAAACTTGTATTCGAGTAATCATTTGAAGTGTCCCTCAATTGAGAGAAGAGTCGCAAATATTTAAGTTAGAAAAGTGAAGCGTCTTCTCAGTGGTTAAGAGACGATCGGCTCTTCATTTGTTTTATACTTTGAATACTTTCTTAAACTTTTCACTCTTTTTCTGTTATCATTGATTAAACCCCTATTTGTTTGAATAACTTAATAGTTATCTGTTTTGTCTGCAAATATAGTTGTGTTTGATTTCAGACATTCCCTCAAAAGCCACCAAAAAAGCATAAAATCAAAAAATGAGTGAAAGCGAAGCCCCAAAACCCGAGACCGGATTCATGGGTCAAATCCGTCGGCTTTCGCGTCGTTTTTCGGGAACTTTATTGAACGTCGACACAAAAGCCGGACCCCATATGAGTCAAAGCGGGAGAAAAACTATTTATTCGTACGATGACGAGGAACTCCTCAGAATAGGTATACCATAAATACTTGGCTCGAACTTAGTTTGATTTTTACAATGAATCTAGGTGGTGTGGCAGCTGAAGAACTCATTGAGAAGTATGGTAAGTTTACTCTTATATGTTTTTTTTAAAGTGTTACTAATCTATTATTCGAATGAAAGGAACACCACTTTATGTCTATGATGTGAATCGTCTGACAGATAACTATAACGTCTATTTGGGTTCTCTGAAAAATCTGAAGAACTTTATGCTGTGCTATGCCGTCAAAGTACGCGAACTTTGATTTTGTGCAAACAATTAATTGATTCTCTTTAAGGCGAATCCAAATATAGCCCTTTTGGACATTTTTGCGCGACTCGGCTGTGGCTTTGATGTGGTTTCCGGGGGAGAGATATCTCGCTGTCTCTCTGTTGGTATCGATCCCTCAAAAATAATTTACAGCGGATGTGGTAATTGAAGCCAAACTTAAATCAAAACAGATATCAATTTATATTTTGTTATCTCTTTAGGAAAATCAATTGAGGAAATCGATTATGCGGTCAGATCTGGAGTCCATTGCATTAATGTCGAGTCCTGGGGAGAACTCGAGCGCATTGAGGACAGGGCTCGAGCTAACAATAAAGTCCAAAACGTATCGATTCGCATAAATCCGGACATCAATCTCGACGGTAATGACTCAAACTTTTTTCATACTATCAATAGATTCACTCATTTTTTATAAAAGACTTCTTTTTTCGTTTATCACTTCATTTCCTAATCACGTATTTTATCTCTTCTTTTAATAACGCTTTTGATTAAAATTATTTTTTCTATAAAAATATTGACTAATGAATGGAATCCTTTGAAAAATGTGTTAAAAATTAGAAACTAGCATGGTCCTTTCATTTACAACATCTTATCATTTGCGGCGTTTTTTAAAATTTATTTTTTGATAAATAATTACAAATTATTTTGTAATCAATTGAAAATCGACTGAATTATTAATGCGAACCTTTAGGTCACTCCCACCCGAATATTCTGACCGGTTCTGCGGGTCATAAGTTTGGAGTTTCTCTTCACGAGGCGCCAGAAATCTTCAATCGGGCCAAAGCGTCGGCACATCTCAAAGTGAAAGGCATTTCATGTCATTTGGGTTCTAGTATTCAACAATTGGAGCCATTCCTCGAAGCTCGGGATAAACTGTTGGCTCTCGCAGACGAACTCAGACAAGAAAACAGGATATGGGTGGAGCACATCAATCTGGGCGGAGGATTCGCTGCTCAGATCGCCACCAATTTAGACGTTCCGGACATCCCTGCGTGGGTGGAGAAGTTGGCCAAACCTATTACAGATCGGGGCCTTAAATTGGTTCTGGAGCCGGGACGTAGTCTTATGGCTGACGCCGGACTTCTTCTGACCAAAATTGAATACATTAAACGATTTGGTTCGTGTGGATCGGGAACGAGTTCTCCGCGCTCGGGCTCTCTCGCTGGGTCTGTCCCAAAATCGCCGACCATTAAAACATTTCCGACAAATAAGGCATTTGTTATAATCGACGCCGGTTTCAATGACTTCGCCCGAACTGCTCTCTACGGCCAACAGCACAAAATAATTGCGGCCAACGCTAAATTGGATCACTTGCCAGGACTTCCCTCTGAGTTCAAATATGATGTGGTCGGACCTATTTGTGAAACCACTGATGTTTTCTTCAGAGACTTAACAATTCCCCAAAAATTGGAGCCCAACTCATATCTGGCCATTTGTGATGTGGGAGCTTATGGTGAGCTCATTATCTTATTATCAATTTATATGAATTGTGTTAATGTGATAACAGGTTCATCGATGTCCAGTAACTACAACAGCAGAAACCGTGCGGCAGAGGTCTTGATTTCTGACGGACCCACTCATAGTTTGATTCGTGAGAGAGAGAAATATGAGGACCAATACGCAAAAGAAAGGGTTATCTCTGATATTCATCTGAGAGCGTTGGAAATGCTCGAGGAGTTCGCCAGTAAAGAAGATTTGGCCCAAACCGAAAACGGCACGGAATAGACTTAACGTCTAATTATTCCAAAGAGAGTACAAATTTCAAAGAATCTATTTTTACAAAAAGTTATTTAAATGAGATTTTCTCTCATTTTTTGAAAACAAAACTTTTATTAAAATCAGAATTAATATAAAACTTATTATTAATGAATAAAACTCTCAAATATTAATCAATTATTGAATTTTAATCAAAACTAATGAAAATTATTTATTATTTTTGTGTTTAATTTTCTTAATTTTTCTGTTACTCAGACCATAGGCTTTGAGTCTTTCGACGCTAACCCCCGGATAAGGGCTTTGATTAGTGTTTTGTTTGTGATTTCTTTTAAATCTCTTATTTTTATTGGAATTCTTATTTTTGGGAACCGTCTCTTCATTGAGTTGTTTGTTGTCTTTTGCCTCATCTTTGACTTCTTTTTGCGGAACAATGACTTCAATAGTGAACTGAGGCTTCTTATGTCTTCTCTTCCGCTTCTTTTTATTATCTTTACTATTGGTGTCAATAATTGTATTCAAATCAGGAATATTCTGTCCCTCATTCTGTTCGGGAAATTCCTTTTCATAAAAACTTTTGAGAACTTTTTTCTTGAGTTCAAAATTTTTGGCCTTATTTTCAAACGACTTTTTGTCGTATTTCTCTTCGTTGTCGTCTCTGTATTGCGACATCTTTTTCAGTGAACACCATTTGTTCAGCTCTTTGTCATCAGAGAAGAGTATCTCTTCATCTGTGAGACCAAAATCGTTGGTTTCAACTGACCTATACTTATAACGAGTCGCCAAATCACCGCCAATCAGGTCCTCAAATATTCCGATGTCTTCCATAGTTCTGTTGATTTTCTTTTTCTTTTTTTCCAATAATTTTTTAGATTTACTCTTATTATCGTTTGTCTGAAAATAAGTGAATATATTTAGAGCTAAAATCAAGTGATAGTCTTCTGACTCACCCTTTCATTTGATTCGATCTCATTGTTTGTGTCGATGTCTTCGCACTCGTAGTCATCGATTTCAGGCATATATTCAAACTTCGGTTTAGCGTCTGATTTGTCCGTTTGGTAGTAATCGTTGCCGAAGAGGGCTTCCATTTTTTGGTCATATTTTTCTGAATCGAATTCTTTGTCGTCGTCTAAAATGACGTTTAGATCCAAATCATTGAAATCCATTTTCTCGTTTCCGCTGATCTCTTGAAGTTTAGACAATTTTTGTTTCAATTCTTGTTTTTTCCATTTTCTCAATCGTTTTAATTCCTTTTCCTTTTCGCGTTTCTTCCTTTCCTTGGCTTCGCTCCTCTTTATGGCTCTTTTGTCAGCAGTGGTTGTGTCCCGAATGGTCTCAATATTTCGCGGAAATCGTTTCAATGAAAGAGAATTCGGTTCTTCGAAGTGAAAGTCACTTATTTTTATGTCAATGTCTTTCTCTTTATTCAAGTCGTCGATAGTCTGAAAGCCATTATTGGTTTCATTTCGATCATTGCTATCGCTTTCAATGTCTTCCCTTTCATTTGAATTTGGTTTTCGATAAAGTTCTTGGACATCTTCTTCAGGTTTGTCGATATATCTCTTATTTATGATATAATCCTTCAGAAATTTTTCACTTTCCTCTAATTGTTTGTCATTTTTCCAGTAATTCTTCAGATATTTGAGGTCTGAGTCATCGTTTGGAACGTCTTCTTCGTTTAAAAAGGAAACTCTATTTTCCTTTTTAGGGCTCACTCTTTGTTTGCCTTTAAGAAGTTCTTCATCGCTGTCACCATCGGTTGGATCTGAGTTGAGAATCGTTTTGAATTCACTCCTAATTTGATCCAATTCTTCGTAATAACCGACGGGTTTCTCTTCAGTGCCATTCATCTGATTGAGGTCTTCGTCAGTGATTCCCTTTTTCTCTTTAATGAGTTTTTTGTGGTAATCGATTAAAGTCATTGTCTTTTCTTTGCTTTTTTTCTTTCCTTTTTCAGAATTGTCTTCATTTTTGAGTTCATTAAAAAATTTAAAGTTTTTGTCATAAATAATGGGATTTTTGGTTTTGAGGGCCGAATAAACTTTGAAGAAGTTCTCATCGAAGACCTCTTCGTCTTTTTCGACGGACTCTTCTGATTCGGATTCTTGGCTTTCATCTGAAGACCCGCTGCCAAAGGACTGGTCAGACTCCGACAAAATATCCAAATTGTCTCCATATTTGTCTTTTAATTTCTGGAGTTCTTCTTTTCGCCTCCAATTATCGTATTTTTGGGCAAAATCTGTGTTTACATTGATTTGAGGCACTTCTTCATCGCTGGAATCACTCGAATCTAAGAGTTTTTTGGACATAATTTCAGAAATTATTTAAAAGGACTTTAAATTCAAATGAAAAACAAAGCAATGCTTTGGTTGACATCAAATGACATCACTTTTATTGTGTCCTCTCATTGGTTGCAAACATTTTGGCGCTAAATATAAACATAATCTCTGTATATATCGGACTTCACTTCTAACCATTCAATGTCTAAGAGAGACATAAAAAGACATAAAAACGAATAAAAGAACCCCAACTGAGGTCAGAATGAGGTCTCATTCGCTTTGTTTTTAGAAATAATTTATTAATCGAAATGAGTTTATTAACAAACAATAAAATCATATAAATTATGGAAATTTTATTTGATATTAAAATTTTGAATTCAACTCATAATCAAAATTCATGATTGACTTCAAGCGAAGCACTTCTTGAGGTCATTGGCGTCTATTCCACTGGTCTTCAAATCTTTTTTGATTTGGGTTTGGATTCGACCCATAATAAGGATTTTGTCCGTAATTTCTTTGTTGTGATGACTGAGGGTTCTGTTGTCGTGGATTCGGATAAGAATTCCTCGGATTGTAATTCGAGCCATAGTTTTGGTTTCGGTTATAATTATTATCAGAACCCTGTCTTTGATTGTTTTGACGCCAGTCTGAGCTTCGATTGTATTCTCTCTGACCTTCGTTTCGATATTGAGATGAATTTGTCTGATAGTAGTTCTGTTGAGTGGAACCGACCGAACGGTAGTCGTTTTGTGTCGATGAATATGAATTCTGATTCGGATTATATGGCGGCCGATAATAACTGTTATACTGCTGTGGCATCTGATCTCTGCTCAGGTGCTGTCGGTTATAGGGGTTCTGGTATTGGCCAACATTTGCATCTCTGTCGCGGTTATAACCGCCCCGTCTCTGGTGATAGGGATCGTTGGACATTCCGCTGGGCATTGAGTGCCTAAACTGTCGCATTCCGGCCTCACTTACAAAAGCCTTTTGATTGTTGCGTCGCATTCCAATCATAGGCCGCCAATTGTACCTGTCCAATTTCTCCAAGTCTTCCGGTTTGAGCACAATTGGAGGAGGCTTTGCATTCGACAGACGAATGGCCGGAAATATGAAGTCTGAATCATAGACCGGGTCCTTGAATTCGGCGCAATAAACATTGTTATAACGGTCCGAATACTTTCCACTTTTGACGAGTGAACCGGCGATACCCCGAAACAGTTCCGGATTTATTTGGACGTCTGTCGTGACCGGAGATTCGACCACTCCTTTGGAAAATTCTGAAAAGTCTGCTTCGATTCGCGAAACAAATATCAGATGACTTCCTCTGGCGTTTCGACACATTTCCTCTTCAGTCAAATTTGAATAAACCTTTTTGAGAGCATTGAAAAGTCTGTTCTCATCGATGAAGGGGAGGAGCGCCACACCCATCCACGCGGCCTTCTTTCCATTTAAATCAATTTTGAATGTATTCGGATAGAAGTCAATGATTGAAGAGTTGGTGTCACTCATGAGTTGTCTCCACGTCGGCGGAAGGTTTTGTGAGGACGCGGCCGGAAATACACTCATCAGTTGTTCCAAAGGATTGAACGCTTGTGAGGTTTTGTCAAATTTGACACAAATATTGGAAATATTCTTGAAATCACTGGCGAACGGCGCGTAATGGAAGGGATAAAACCACTTCCAATCTGGACAGCCCTGATAGTAGTACAGGAGTACCCATTGACAGCCTTTTATGTATTCATTCACAACCATTGAACTGATTTCTGAGATCGAAGTCGAAGTGCAGTCGAATTTGTGGTAATAATACCTCTCTTTCCAGCCATCGTTGTAGAGCTGAACCAAGTCTTCGGGTTCTGAATCTGAATCGTTGTCTTTCTTACGTTTATTACTATCAGTAGAAGACTGAGAGTTGATCTGAGGCGCAGAACTGGTTTGAGGAGGTGTCTGAGGATTTGTCTGAGGAGCAGACTCTGCGGTCGGTCCGCCTTCTCTTAACATTGCTTTCAATTTTTGTGCGGCACTCAAGTTGTCTGAATTGCAGAAGTCATTGGCCGCAACTCTCAATTTGTAGGCCTCACCTCTGGTATCATCGAATACTCGGGGCCTGTTTCCTGAGCCGACAGCTTCTGGTCTGAGCCAAACGGAATCAATGTTTTGTTGTTCGAGTTTCTGTCGTTTACGCCTTTCTTTAAATCTAATCTCATTTTGTTGTCTTCGTTGGAAGATCTCGTCCTCCGCCTGACCCAACTCTTGGAGAACGTATTGAACTCTCGCAAAGTTGACGATTCCGTCTTTAGTGAGGTATGGATTACTTGGGTTCGGATATTTCACTGCAATCTCTTTGTAAATAGCGATGAGGCGGTCGATGGCGTTCTCTCTGATCTCAAGAGACGGCAAATGCGGCAAAAAGTCGTTTCCAACGAAAAAACATAAAAACACGAAATCATCGATAAATGGCTCCAAATCGAAGCGAACAGAAGAGTTGGAGCACTCCTTCTGTAGGTATTCCCGCAAAACATTGAGTCGAATATAAATGAATTCGGGTTCAGTGGGAAGAATGACATCCATATCGTCGGGCGGTTTCTCAGTTCCGAGACATTCCGACATAATGTGTCCCAATTGGCCGCAGATATCGCACGGCTTCGGTTGATTCGGTTTAAACTCTTCCCTCAAAATCGTGAAATTGAGTTCATGAGTGGCCAAACCCAACATAATTAAGTCGGCGTCGGCTCCATAGAGACAGTGCGACAAATTTGGATCATATGTGGCCGACTGTGCCTTTTGTTTGCGGATATATTCCATGATTTTGTGTTCTCCCTCTCCGGGAACGGAGGCATCGCTCAGAATAACGATTAGGTCTTTGGGCCAAATGCCGTCTTTATCGACGTTGTCGTGACTGAGCTTTTGGTCGATCCAATGGCGCAGAGCATCGCTTAAGTTAATCATAAACTGAGTGCCGGGTGTTATCACATTCGAGTCAAAGTGGGCTTCTTTTGGTTTGTCCTTCACTTCGATTCCCTTATCTCTGAGCTCTCCTTTGATTTTCTGGATTTCCAGCAGTTTTTCGATCGACTCCTGAGAGGCTCTGAATCGGCGACTTCTTTGTTGATTCATCTTAGCTCTGGGCGCACAGCCATCCACTGCCATATACAACAATTTCTTCGGTTTCACGATTTTCATAATCCGTTCGATGTATTCAAAAATGGCTAAAAACATCTCTTCCTCTGTTTCCGGCGCCGCCTTATACTCCGGATGAGAACAGGGATGGATTATACCATTCATATCCAGATAAAGATTATCGAAATGGTATTGACTTTCGACACCGCCGTCGCACTCGACCACAATTGATGGATACTTTTTGGACAGCCATCTGAAGAAGGCCGGGACTCCCATTTCGCTGATTTCACACAATTAGTAATCAAATAATTGATAATTAATTCAAATATTCTTCAAATCGGTTCTTAAAAAAACCGATTATTGATTCAATTGAAACAACATTTTGTCTCAATCCAAACCATAAGCAAATGAAGTGACAAAAAACTTTTTTTATTTGCCCTCAAAAGTTATTTCATGGCTTTGTATGTATTACTGAGCGATGACTCCAATACTTTGAACTTCACTCACAACTAATTAAATACTTTGTTTATGAAAAGTATATTTAAATGCCTGACAATACTTTTCGCGCGAATTTTAAACATTAACCAAATTAATTGAAGCCAGGTTAAAATTATGTTTTACCATGATTATTTTAGTGACAATATTTGGATTTACTTAAAAACATCAAGAACCTCTCAAAATTGATTTTTATTCATTTATTTTGCGTTCCGAAAGTCAATTACAGAGTTAACCCTTAATTCTAATTAATAACTTAATGGACAAAATTATTCGTATTCAATGACCAAGTTGATTTTTGTTGTTCTACTCTAACGAGTGCCACAATGTTTAATAAAATTTGTATAAATATATGCGATATTTAAATATAAATTGTTTTATAAATACATAAAATGGATAATAAAATGGGAATCAATTGGAGTGAATAAACGCGGGATTTATGACTCCATTTTGTCCGTTAATCACTAGATTAGGAGCACTACTATTGATATAATAGTCATTGATTATTGTTCGGGTAGTTTGGACGGGACTCTCAGGTTTGAGCGCAGCATTCATTTCTGCGTTTTGACGCCAGAGTCGCGTTGGTCTCAAACTTGATTTCAGACTTTGTATTATATTTCCCGAAAGGAATACCGAAAGGATATGATGAACGACACCCAGAGGAATGGCAATGACAGAAACCAAGACAATTGTCCAGCAGATTATAACCGCCCAATTCGGGTAAATGTATTTCCCGAAAGTTATGACTTTACTGTTCCAAAAAAGATTGGAGGCGTCGTTGTAGAGAATAACGCCGATGACAACCGGGGATATTGTCGTTATCATAACCACGATATGGGACCGAACCAGAACTGAGGGCTTCCAACCCGTCATTTGCTTCAAATCTTTGAAGAAATTGGAAATTCCTGCACAGAATTCAATGGAAAGAATAAATTGGATTTTCATTGAATTTTTGTTCCAATATTACCATAAATGAAGGTAACGATGAATATCTCTAAAAGGCCGACAACAAGACATGGAATACCCGCAGCGTATGTGTCCATCAAATTTAATATATATATTCCGGCATTTGTGCAAAGGGGTAGACCACAGATGAACCACAAGAGTCCAGTGATGGCCACAACCATTGGTTTATTGAGTTTTCGCTTTGAATTTCTCTGTTTTTGAATTCATTATTAAAATTTTTGTTATTAATGAACACAAACTGACCAAAAGATCAAAGATATAAGTGATGACAGTCTCAACCATTGCGAACTGGGAATCGATACCCAATAGGAAGAGCATTGCAAAGAACATCATCGACCAAATCCAGGACAAAGGCATTTGTGACAGACCTTGAGGTATGACAATGAATGCCAAACCTTTTCACAAATCAAAAATTATTATTTTATTTGCAAAGAATTGGTTTGGTTTGAGTAATACCTGTGCCGTCCGTAACTATTTCGTCAATCGGTTTATTCAAAGTGAAGGCCATATAACCAATCATCGCAAAGACAACTGATCCACAAAAGATTGAGGTCAAAAAGTCTCCGATTCCGACCAAAAGGGAGTGCCTCACCTTATAGTTAGAATTAAGAGTTAAAGGAATCGAATCGAATCTTATTCTGATCACTACTTACCACCGGATCATTAAACTTGTTATAAGAGGCGTATGTAATCATTCCTCCCCCACCTGTTTGTTAATTAATTAATTTAGAAGTTATTTCAATCGATAATTCTGTTTACAAACCGATTCCAAAGCTATAAAAGACCTGAACGGCGGCGTCTCTCCAAACGTCTAGATTTTTAACTTTTTCCCAGTTTGGAGTCACGTAATACCTTAGTCCTTTAATTGAAATAAATAGTTGATTATTAAGAAATTAGGTTAAAGTTAAGAAGTTTTGTGGCAAACCATCAATAGCTCCGTCGAGTGTTATGCCTCTTATAAAGAGAATGACGAGAATAACGTAGGGAAAGGTTGCCGTAAAGTAAACCACTTTTCCTATACATTAGTTGTTCAACATTTTAGTCAAATAGAAACCTCTTTAAACATTAAAATACCTGAAGACTTGATTCCTTTGATAAGAGCGGCCACAACTATTATCCAAGAGGCTAATAGGGCGCCCACTAAACGCCAATTCATTGAATCCATTACTTGTATTCCATCGGATTTGTTTAAAACAAAATTACTGTAATCCACAAAATGGTTTAGTTTATTGGTTATTAATTATTTAAATATACTTGTAATATTCTTCAGTTGATGAAACAGAACTAGATGAATTTACTTTCTGATCAGCGGTTGTGCAGTCTGTCCTCAAATCAAAGTTAATTATTCAAAATCTTTTACGGCATTTAAATGACTGACTAATAGTATTGTAGAAGTGATCACAGCTCTGCCAACTTTGTCCGAAAAATGATCCAGCAAAATAGAATAAAGTCCATGCGATTATCATATTGTAATAAATGGCGACAATCATCGAACTGATCACAGAAGTCATTCCAAGACCTAATTTATTGATAAATTGGTAATAAATTTGTTTTCAAAATTTAGAATAAATTTGTGCCTTTAAAAAATGGAGATAGATTTGCATAGAGATGAGCAGGGCCCATCGACGAATATTGACCCAAACTGAGCTCAATTAGGAAAAGGGGTAAACCAATTATGAGACAACAGGCCACATAAGGCACCAAAAACGCTCCTAATTATGGCCATTCAATAGTGAGAAGAATATTAATTATACATTGAATTTGACTCTTGGCTATAGAAGTGGTCAAATGGAGACCTACCCCCTCCGTTTTTGTAACAAAGATATGGAAAACGCCAGCACTGGATGCAAATTATTAATTGAAAAGTTTATAAAAATATTGAATTATGTGTTCACTCATTTGTAAGAAATAGATTCATACATTTCCAAGTCCTACGGCGTTCCCCAAACAGGCCAACAAAAACTCAATTTGTCCGCCCCACTGATCTCGACCACTGTTCTGAGGAACAGCCAAATGAGTCGTTCCGTTTTTATTGTTTCCATCTTTAGTATTGATTTCATATTTATTTCCATTCATTTCTTGTAAATTAATATTTGTAGTCATTTCTGAAAAAAAAGAATACAATTATTTGATATAAGCTTTCGGTTAAAGCTTTGAAAAGCTTACGAAAGATAAAGGATTTTCGATTAAAAACTAAAAATATTTTCAAACTTTTAGGTTTTGTCAACAATTTAGACAACTTTTTAGATTTATGAATGAAATTCCAAAAAGAGTTTCATATTTCATGAATTGTGATATTTTTACCTGAAATCAAATGCTGTCATCCAATGAATGTTGAAATAATAGGAATTGTATTACAGGTATCAAAAACTTTTCAAAGAATAAAATTTGTGAGAAATAAGAGTCCGAATAAATGGTGAGAAGTGTTGCTAAGATTTCGGCCGAATTTGATTCAACAAACACTTGAGAAAACTAAACTATCACAAACTGATCACAAACTGATCACAAACTAATCCAGTTCTGTGTTGAGTACATAATCTGTGCATAAATTAGTTGTCATTAGAGGAGAGAAATGCTATACAAATATCAATAGGAGATTGATTGCAGTTCTAATAGAGACCATCGGTTACATAAAATGCACAGAATAACAAAAACCTTGACATAAACAGAATATTCAAACAAACAGTTTTGATTGATTCGGTGTTTGCTTTCGATAATCCAATTCCAGCTGCGATCACAACAAACAAATGACTTCAAACCGAATTCAAAATTTACTTTTATTGGCAAAAAAGTGGATTCCGTTTCACAAAACTTTCATTTGAGAAAAACTTATTCAACGCTGACTTCCATTGAATAATCAAATATTGACTGAATTGACACTCAACTGATTCGATGAATATTTCGATGTTTAATAGAAAAATTGAAAAAAGTGGAGAAAAGCGATAAAAATCAACTGAATTGAGTGTTAATCACTGTAAGCGCATAATTGTTTGAATGATTTGTGTCACAAAATGACTTTAATGACGACAGACTTATATTGAATACCAGTTATCTATTCGTGCGAATCGACTCCTTTCGGAGCACAGGTTTATATTTGTTTTGAATGTCACGGAATTCAAGTTTTTTGCTCAGAATTGCGGACAAAATTGTGTTAAATTTAGAAAAACCGATTCCAAAATGTTTTAATCTTTTAAATTTCAAATCAGTTTTGAAGACAAAAAATTGTAATACAATCAGAAAAGTTTTACTAAGAATCTGAAGTCATTATAGAATTTCCCCAAAAACTGGTACTTTATTACAATTGATTGCAATCATTGCACAGCTTTAAGAGGAAAACCATGATTACAGACGAGACACAAAACTATAGAATAAACAAGTTTTCGATCAGCACTTGTGGTCTATTTATTTGATCATCTCTTCAACCAATAGAATTAAATTTAATCTATTTATTTCAACCGTAAATTGAAGCTAATGATTGATCTAGCTAATAAATGATTGGTCTATCATTTTTCAAAATTAATTGAAAGTTAATTCAATAGTATTTTATAATTTACAATAAATATCACATTCACACAAAATACTTTATAAAAGGGACTAGATGAAACAAGATTTAAAATGAAAAAAGTGACTCACTCGAAATTCCAAGATTCACTTTTCAAAAGTTCCAAGTTTCAAAATTTTTCGGATTTTCCTAATAATCATATAAATGAAAATGATTTCGAAATATTCGACTATAAATAAGAAACAACAAGATGCAACACGAGTTTGGTCAAACACACGTACCCTCAGGATCTGGGATTCAATTGCCATATATTGCTATACGAAGAGTAGTTTAATATATTTGAGAAGATATTTAATAATTGCTTTAAAATTAATTCAATGCAAATATTGTGTAAATGAGTCGATTAAACGCTCGATTTGTTGGAGTAATTAATGACAAAACTTTAAAACAATGTTTTATTCATTTATTTACATTTTTAGTTAAAACATTCACTGAATTTAAATTACAATTTGAGATGAGGTAAAGCTATGTCACTGTCAATGGAAAATTATTTCCTAGTTTCAAATTATTGGGAAAATCGCCACTTTTCAGTGATTGAGACAATAAAATTATACCTGATTTCCATTAAATTATTTTAAATTAAAATCAGTTTAATATATTCTCATTTTATTGCAAGGATATCGTGAGTAAAGCAGTTCAAGTTTGATTAATTTAGCTAGCTATATTCCTTATCAGGGATCTCATTTAATTTCGTAACTTTTCAATACTCAGAAAATAAGAATAGCATTGAAATAAAGTTATGGCTCAATGAAGACCTTGTTTTATGTCATTCCATTGATTGTGAAAATTTAATAATAGCTTTGAATACATTATTAATTAAAATCCTATTATTTTAATGATTCATATTTGCAGAGAAAAAGGTTGAAACCGTTTCCTCGGAGCCCAATATTATTAATCAAAAGTCAATACCTCTACTGATTATTACTAATAATTAGTTAATTTATAAAAAAAATTAGGGGAAAGGGTGGGTAGCAGTGAAAACCAGAAATCATTACATAGTTATCAATTCAATAACTTTTCGTCTGAAAAGTCAATCATTAAGATATTCAGACGATTATTATATTTTTGTTTAAGTGTTTGACGGAAATCATTAATTCCTTTCACTCATTACTTTTAAATTAGTTTAAATTTAATTCAAGGTTTGAATTCATTGCTCTTAAAGCACATGATTTTGGATTAAATATAATTCACTCTAATTTTTATTTGTTTTCTCAAATTTTTATTTTATTTCTAAAAATAATTTAATCACTTTTAAAGTTTCCTGATTTGTGTAATATTTATAATTTAGAGTCTATTTGGTGTCTAAAACACAAATTTCTCTGTTCTAGATTGAGCTTGATCAGTTTGATTAACTCAATGACAGAAATAGTAATAATCTCTTACAGTTTCCAAAATTATATTTCGAAAAGTGAATCATAAAAAAGATTTGAATTAAAATCAATAAAAATTTATTTATAATTAATAAATGACTCGAAATAAAAGTACAAAAAATACATTAAATTTTGATTTATTTTCAAAATTTTATTAACAAAAAAATCATTTGTTTTCTTTGAGTCCTAATATTTCACAGGATTTGGCTCTCATTATAAATTTCTTCGCTTTTCCGGTCGGAGTCATAGGAAAGCCCTCGACAAACATCACATATCGAGGAACTTTGAAGTATGATATCTTTTTTGGATAAAATCATATTAATATTTCATTGATATGAATGTTGACAAATACCTTGTCTTTGCAAAACTCTCGGATATCTTCGGTACTGAGTTTCGTATTCTTGTCTTTGAGTTGAACCCACGCACAGACCTCTTCTCCAGTCCTCTCATCGGGTACTCCAACAACCTTTCGAATTGATAAGTTAATGTTTAATATAAGATCTTGATCAAGGATTGACATACATAAGCGTCGAAAACTTCTGGATGTGTGTGAAGTAGTTCCTCGACTTCTCGCGGGTAAATGTTTTCACCGCCTCTTATAATCATTTCTTTGGTTCGGCCGAGAATTTTGACGAAACCGTTCTCATCCATAACCGCTAAGTCTCTGAAATACCGATACTTTTAATAATTTGATAAAAGATTTAAACTGAATATAACTGACCCCGATTTATACCATTTTGTTTCATCAATTGCTTCGTTTGTCTTCTGTTCGTCCCTCCAATAACCGATCATAACATTGTGTCCGCGCGATAGCAACTCCCCTATGAAGTGATTTAATTTTATTTATAGAAAATTTTAACTAAATATCATTGAATACCATTTTCTCCAATTTTAGTGATCTGTCCGTTAATGGGGTTCACAATCTTCACTTCCACCAAATCTAAAGGACTTCCTGACAGCGAACATATATTTTAGAAGTGTTTTAAATTTGATGGGAATATACGAACCGACGCTTTCCATTCTTTGTTCAAAAGTGTCGGTCTTATGGCAGGCAGTTGTGCAAGGACCTGTTCACAATATAATATAAGCATGGTAAATTCAGATAAAGAAAAAAGATAAAACTGCTGTCAAAAATAAAGTTCTTCATTGAGATTGTATAGTACCTAGTTCAGTGGCGCCATAACCAATGCGGACATCATCACAGGATGGAATAACCCGGCTGATTCTATTAGCAACTTCAACAGGAACGGGAGCCCCTCCCAATAAAGCTCCCCTTAATGTTTTCATTTTCAAATTGTTGCGCTCCAAATAGTCCAGGATATCGATAATTTGTGTGGGGGTCGCGATTATGTGAGTGCACTCGTGTTTGTTCATCGCCTCAATGATCAGTTTGACGTCATATTTAACGTTTGCGATCACTGACAACAAGTTTTCTATTTTACACAAAATATTTTATTTCTTCGAGAGGTATACCTTCTTTGAGAGGGACGGCAGACATCGATATATTGCCCAAAACTCCGGCAAAGGAATGAAAGAAGGGGAGGGGAACACACATTGTTATCTCTTCTTTGTCGAAATTGAATGATTCGCCCGTAAGAAGAGTATTGTTTACTAATTATAAACATAATTAAGATAATTGTCTTATTTATTAATCAATTGATAGAACCTAATGTGAAGTGCGATAAATAGGCGCCTTTGGGTTTGCCTGTCGTTCCCTAAGTGTCAAATTCTTCAATTAACTAATTATGAAGAGCTAAATAATTACCGAAGTAAACATAATGATAGCAGGGTCGTCTGGAGAAACCGCACTCAATACCGATTCCTCAACCTTTCCATCATTTGATAGTAAACTTTGAAAGGAATGAAATTTGAAGTCATGTTTGCTTTGATTCGTTGGAATCTTTCCGTCCATAAAAATCACATCTTTTAGGAGAATATCTCCGCTTTCGTGCTGTCAATCAATTTATTAAAATTAATATCAATTTTACGAATACATTGATTTACGCAATGATTGAAAACTTCAAAGAATTTCTAGAAATCTGTTTATAGTTTAGCTTATCTTAAATTAGATAAAAATAAAACTCATTAGAACTCGAAAGCACCCGATTTGTACCCAATATATAAAATTGTACCCAATGTTTGACTAACAAAAAGATTAGGTGAAAGTCACTACAGTTTGAATAAGTATTCTTTGAATTCTTTTTCAGCATGCTCATCAGGTTTTTCAAAAAGGAAAGAATAATATACAAGACTTACATCTTTATTGATAGCGAAGGTTTCGTTGAAAACTTTCTGATATTGATTAACGACCTCTTGTATGGATCCCTCGCCCGGCATAAACATGGCTTTAATTTGACCCTTTCTTAGGGCATAGTTTAATTCTGGCCCTCGATATACAGGATTAATAGTACATAAAACCACACCAAGTTTGGCACAAGCATATTGGATTTGAACCTGATACATTATTTTAATTAGATTTGATTGTTTGAAGAGAAGTCAAATGAATTACCCAGGAATATGAGTTACAGCTCCAGAGTCCGACCACATCTCCTCTCCTAAGACCTAATTATCCGAAAATTAATAAAAATTTAGAAATGAAACCCAATTCTAACCCAAGTCGTGGAGTCCTTTGGAGAGTCTGTTCGCGTCTTCATTCAGTTGTGAATAAGTTTTACTAATGTTTTCGTATTCACTCACGAAAGCGATTTTGTCTTTTTCTGATAGTTGTTTGGAAAAATAATTTTATGGATGTGATCTAGCACATTTTTATGCAATACCTGTTTCTGCCCTATTGCTAATCAGATCTCCAATTCTGAGGTATTTTAATTGTTTATCACTTCTTCCGAATGCATAAGAATATGGTAGTCCTACGTATGGTCTGTAATGGAAAAGTATGAATCTAGGTTATAATTGTGTGCACATTCGTTCAAATCAAATATTGTCATTAATAAAAACAAATAATATTTGAAATCATTTATTCCTAGTTTTTATCAAATGTTTACTTTTTGTGGATCGAAGTCTAAACTGAGGTATATTTCGCTCGGAATATATGCCGCCATAAAAGCGATAAATAAAATGTCATTTTATGTTAATTTTTGTCTCGAATAAGAGAATGACACAAATGAGTGCTAATAATCTCATTTCATTTGCCTAAACTTCATTTATTAAACATCTATTTAGTAAGTGCTTATATTTACTAACCTTGCCTAAATAGTGCTTAGTGTTGAGGAAAATTATAAAATATTGTAGAACAGCCTTGCTTAATGTTGTTATTGTAGAAGTGGGTAAATATAAATACCTATCAAATTGAATAATAATAATCGAAAAATAGATGTCTTTCGGACTAATTTTAAATAAATATTTCCTTATTTGAGTGTTTTATCAGAGAGTTATCAAAAGTCAAAATATTTGACATAACAGTTAAATAAAGAATAGATTACTTGATCTTTCCGTCAGAATAAGTGCGACAATTGCCATGGCTGGACGGGCCAATAGCTGGACTCAACTCAATATGGCCAATAACAGAACTCAAGTTAACATGGCCATAACTTTTCGTATAGCGTTTTATCAAACTTGTGTTAAATTTGATTTTATGCCAAAAAACCATTTTGTCATTCAAATGATTCAAACAATTTTAACAAATGTATTATTAAAACTACTGTCTAAACACTATAACAGGCAACAAATTGAGCAAGATGGTCGATAACCATACGTCAAACAGTTTTGAAACAGTGTTAAAAAATCATTTAAAATATATTACACTAATGAAAGTAAAATTAACTTAAAGATTCGAAAGTGAATATAGAAATGCCGGGGGCTGTTTAAGTCACCAGCACAACCTACAACAAGTTTTTATATGTGAGAGCACAGCACAAACTTTTGTTGCATAACAAGAAACAGTATTTCCGCGATGTTCTCAATACATAAAATAGTGAAATCAATTTAAATAGATTTGAAAACAACAAAATAAATCGAGTCTAAGGCTGAGCCCAAATCAGAGACAAACAAATCGCATGATTTATATCCATAGATATGAAGTATAATTCGTTAACCTTTGGTCACTAATAAACTCCAATCGCATCGAAAAACATCAGATTTTATCTCAAAATACAGAATTGATTGCAGTTATGAGTTGCCTGTCCTTGACTTGAACTGCAGTGGTAGCCAACCCTCCCTTTGGACTCAAAATTTAAATTATATTATCGATCACTTAATTCCTTTAATCCTTTTATTTAATTTTATTTGTTTGTGGTTTTCATTTGAATATTTAAAGTTATTAAAACTACTTTTAAAATAATAAATTCCATTTGGAATACAATTATTGGCAATAATTGATTGTACTAGTCAAATATTTTCAATTCATTAAGAGTAAAATGAGTTAGCTCAAAGGTTAGCTAAAACATTTCCGATTTAAGTTTATTAGGAAATTGATTACAAAATATTTAAATAAAAGAATATCATTTGAATATCATTTGAGAGGATATTTACTTTTAGTCAATATTTTCATTTGTTTTCTTTGAGTCCTAATATTTCACAGGATTTGGCTCTCATTATAAATTTCTGGGCCTTTCCCGTCGGAGTCATAGGAAAGCCGTCAACAAACATCACATATCGAGGAACTTTGAAATACGATATCTATTTATTAAATATAATTAATTAATTTGAGAATCGAATCAATTTATATGAATTTCAAGTAAAATACCCGCTCTTTGCAAAAATTCCTGAAATCTTTTTCAGACAGTTTTGTGTTTTTATCTTTCAATTGGATCCAGGCACAGACCTCTTCACCTGTCCTCTCATCGGGTACTCCGACAACCTTTTTAAGAATAATTAGTTGCTTAGAATAAACCATGATTAATTAATTACATACATAAGCGTCGAAAACTTCTGGATGTGTGTGAAGTAGTTCTTCGACTTCTCGCGGGTAAATGTTTTCACCGCCTCTTATAATCATTTCTTTGGTTCGACCGACGATTTTGATGAATCCGTTTTTATCCATTACCGCTAAATCTCTGAAATATCGAAATTCTAATAACTTGATAAAAAAAAGATCAAAGGAATATAACTGACCCCGATTTATACCATTTAGACCTATCAATTGATTCCTTTGTCTTCTGTTCGTCCCTCCAGTAGCCCATCATAACATTGTGTCCGCGCGATAACAACTCCCCTTTTAATTCAATTTAAGTTCAAATAATTTTAATCTTTGTTCACTTTCTTTCAATTTATACCCTGTTCTCCAATTTTAGTGATATGTCCGCTAACCGGGTCTACAATTTTGACTTCCACCAGATCTAAAGGACTGCCTAAAGTATGCCCAAAATCATTAGATTTGTTGATTTTTCAATTAATATCCAACACTTACCCACACTTTGCATTCGTTGCTCAAAAGTGTCTGTTTTATGACAGGCTGTGCTGCACGGCCCTAAACATACAACACTTCTATTTATCATATTTATAATTCTTTAATCAAAGCGGATAGAATGAGCTATCTTAAATTACTGCGATTAAATCAAGTAAATTGACCAAGTCTTTTTTTCAAAGTTGGCTTCAAGTCAAAAGTACCTATCTCAGTTGCACCGTAGCCGATACGAACGTCATCACACGAGGGGATAACGCGACTTATCTCATGAGCCACCTCAACGGGAACGGGTGCGCCTCCTAATAACGCTCCTCTAAGAGTTTTTAACTGCACCTTGTTTCGTTTCAGATAATCCAAGATATCGATAATTTGTGTGGGGGTCGCGATTATGTGAGTGCACTCGTGTTTGTTCATCGCCTCCACTATTTGTTTGACGTCATATTTGATATTTATTATGACTAAAATTCATTCAAAAAATTGAGTTTAAACATGGTCATTCTAGTAGGAGCTACCTTCTTTGAAAGGGACGGCAGCCATCGATATATTCCCTAGAACGCCGGCAAATGCATGAAAGAAAGGGAGGGGAACACACATTGTTATGTCCTCATTCGTGAAGTTGAAAGTATCGCCGGAAAGTATAGTATTGTTCACTATTTGGAAATATAATCAAAACAATTGTCTTATTTGAGAATCATTTTAACCTAATGTGAAGTGTGACTGATAGGCGCCTTTCGGTTTACCAGTCGTTCCCTATATAAAAGATTATCGATTGGGGCTCTTATTTTTGGAAGTATGTAAAGGTTTACTGACGGAAGTGAGCATAATCATAGCCGGATCATCCGGGGAAACGGCACTAAGTATTGATTGCTCGACAATTCCATCATTTGATAGTAAACTTTGAAAGGAATGAAATTTGATGTCATATTTGCTTTCATTCGTCGGACTCTTTCCATCCATAAAAACCACATCTTTAAGGAGAATATCTCCGCTTTCGAGCTGTCAATCAATTTATGAGATTTAATTTTTAGTGTCACAATGAAAAGTTGCATGTTTACATAAATAGATCTTCTAGATAATACATCCTTGGTAAGTTACATACATCTTTATTGATGTTGAAGGCGTCATTAAAAACCGTTTGGAATTGATTAACATTTTCCTGAATAGATCCGACTCCAGGCATAAACATTGTCTTGATTTGACCCTTTCTCAGAGCATAGTTTAATTCTGGCCCCCGATATACCGGATTAATAGTACATAAAATCACACCAAGTTTAGCACACGCATATTGCACCTGGATCTGTTTAGAGTAAGGGATGACGATCGTGATATTTTTATTGATTTGTTTACCCAGGAATAAGAATTGCAACCCCAAAGACCGACGACATCACCTCTTCGAAGACCTGATCATAAAAATTGGTAATAATTGAAAAATAAAACTGATTTCTAACCCAAATCATGGATTCCTTTGGAGAGTTTGTTCGCGTCTTCGTTTAGTTCACTAAATGTTTTGCTTATATTTTCATATTCACTGACGAAAGCGATTTTGTCTTTCGCTGGAAAATAATTATTTAGAAATTCAATTAACGATAAATATTTATAATTATTTGAATACCTGTTTCAGCCTTTTCTGTGAGAAGATCTCCTATTCTTAAATATTTTAATGATTTTTCACTTCTTCCGAATGCGTAAGAATATGGAAGTCCTACGTATGGCCTGAGTTTAAAATAAAAAGGTTTCTAAATCTGTTTAATATTTGAGCGAATCGTAAATTCAATTCAAAGACCTAATGTATTGAATGCATTCTCTGTGAGGTATTATATAATCTCTTCTTATCAAATAAAATGTTTAATCTTCTTAAGTTCAACGACTCATTGACAATGAAATATATTCTGCTTGCTCAATAAAAGAATTAAAAGAAAATTAAAGTTTTTACTAATAAAAAGGGGTTATTTAAAAAGAATGTGTAATAGATTTAGATATTCAAATATTTATTTTCAAGTATGTTAAACCAAGACTAACCTTGATACATTAATTAGATTAATAAAACGAATTTTATTGAATAAATTATGAATACTTTACTTTAGTTTCCCACTCGATAAGTGACGACAGTGAAGAGCAAAGAGTCGGTCCGATGTCTTCACGGAATGGGTTTTCGCAAACTTTGAGATTAAATTAGAATTTAATTTAATTTTAGACCAAAATATCATTTCGTCTCTGAATTGATTGAAACACTTTAAACAAATTCTAAAACGAAACTAATGGTTAACAAAATATATTTTGAACAAAGTTAGTGACTCTACTGTATATCTTGTTAACTTCGATAGTACCTAATCTTGGATTTGTGACAAACACTGCCCAAAACACTTTTGATAACACGTATATCAAAACACTTTAGCTATTTATTAATTTTCAATATTTTCTCAGATTTATTGAATTAAATATAAATTGAAAAATACTAACAGAAGAAAGAGATTCAGGAAAAGTAAAACACTTTGAAATCATTGAGAAAAACCACATAAATTAAAATACTGTTTAATTTATGTGAAATTCAGAGAAAAGAGGTTTTCCTCACTTTATTATTATTTAAAATCTTTTAATAGTGGTTATTAAATGAATCATCTAAGATGATCTTGCTAATTTATCCTAACATATAACTGTTTCAAACGGTTCGTCTGTAATATAGTATTTTCCTGATATTTATTATTCAAGACTACATTAAATCAAATAAAAAGTGTCTTTCAATATGTTTGGCAATAAATTCAATAAATTGATTAATTTGTGAAAAACTTTGAGTTTATTGAAATCCCGTAATTATTAATCAAAATAATTAAAACACAAATAATTAATTGATTTCTGAAAAGAATTATAATTAAAATCCGTCGAAAATATATTATATTTCGAAGGGATGTCCCAATCAATTGGTTTAAGGCTTACAACGGGAGAGAAATCGTGGAAAAAGAGTTGCGTCGCGGATATGGTATCGGTTGAGAATATAAGTGATAAACCGCTCCAAACCGAGACCATAGCCGCCGTGAGGAGAGGTCCCAAAAAGTCGCTGATCGGTATACCAGTAATAGTTCTTAGGATCAATCCCCGCACGTTTAAAGCTTTCCATCAATTCGTTGTGATCCCAGATCCTCATCGATCCGCCAATTATTTCTCCGACTCCCGGAAGCAATACATCGACCTTAAAGTCAAACAATTATTTTATGGATTGATTCAAATCATTATTAAATGGTTTACCGATTCTGTGAGTCGTTTGTCTTCTGGACAGCGGGGCATATAAAACGATTTGATTTCAGCCGGGAATCGACACAACATTATTGGCTGTCAATTAACTTAGAATTAATTTGAGAGCGAATCACACATTGAATCAAAACCTCATTTATTTTGTCCGTCATTTTTCTTTCGGGCATTTCTGGAATGTCATCACCGAATTCATAGAAGGTTTGGTCCTCTTTAGTAATGCTATTCTCTTTGAGGTAAACCAAAGCGTCGGTGTAATTCATACGTCGAAATGGTTTCGTCGGTGCCTTGAAGTCGGGATTAAAGTGAAGTATAGTCTCTTTGGCCAATGGGTCGGACATAAGTCTTTCGCAAACGTCAACCAAAAGGTCCTCTAATTTATCCATTAAGTCGTCGAAAGAAATGAAGGAACACTCGGCCTCCACGTGGGTATACTCTGCCAAATGCCGACGGGTTCGGGACTGTTCTGCTCTATAAGACTGTGCGATGCAAAATACGTCCCCCAATGAGGGCAACACTGTTTCCAAATAGAGTTGAGACGATTGAGTCAAATACGCCTAAAATAAGTCAACATTTGGTTAAAATCATTGAAAATTGAAAAACTAGTCTAAAGACTGACTTCTTCTCCAAAATAATTGAATTTGAAAAGAGTGGAACCGCCCTCGACCTGCGACTGAACCATTGTTGGTGGCGTCACTTCTACATAACCCCGAGAAAAGAAGTGGTCCCTAAAGGCTCGCATAACAAGTGAGCGAAAGGCCATAATTTTGGATAAGACCTCTCCTCTGAGCATAAGGTGTCTCTGATCCAATTGGATGTCGACCTGAGACTCTTCGTTCAACACATTTTCGATACCTCCCGGGGGAGCGTTACCCACAAGTTGCCAATAATCGCATTGAAGTTCATGACCGCCAGGAGCTGTCTTCCCATCAGGTGTTTCCTTAAGTGTTCCAAACAAATGAACGGTTGCTTCGGTCTGAAGAACGAGTGCGTCATAAGTCTGACACAATTGGTTGTTGAGAACGCACTGAAGAAATCCTGTGCCGTCTCTTAACATAATGAACATCAATGCCTTTCCCTGTCGTCTAAGTCTGTGAACCCAACCACTGATAGTCACTCTTTGGTTGCGATGCGGAACACAATCTCTTATTTTGATTGGTTTGGCTTCGGGTAGAGACGGATCAGGTTTTATGACAATGTTTTTTGAGTCCTCTAAGTTCTTGAGACGCCTTTCGTCGTCGTCGGCGTCTTTTTGTTGTTTGTCTTCATTCTTATACTTTTCTCGGACCCAAATCTTCTTAATCTTTTTGATCTGAGAGGCAGAGACCGGAACCCATTTCTTTCCCTCTTCTTTAGATTCAGAATATAAGGGAGGGAACGGCTCTTCTCCGGCCCGTCTCATGGCCTCCAATAAGGTCTTCACGGGTTTAGCTTCAGTTCCATCCCCGGTCTCATCACTTCCGGTACTTTCATTAATATATATTTCGTCTGAAAATAGAAACAAATAAACAAAATATTGAAAAAATTGGACAAAATATTGTTTGAAATGCGAGACTCACTTAATTTGAGTCTTTGTTGGAGGTCTGCGGCCATCGTTTCAGACATTTTCGGCTAAATTTATGTAAAATAATTTGTGTCCAAAAGAATGACTTCAATAATGTTTAATAACTGTTTAATATTCAACAAATTGATTGACTTTAATAACTTTAAGTACTGAAAGTGTGGTCTGAAAAGCGATTCACCAAATGATGAAATCAATGAAACGATGGCATCACTAATGCAATGCCGGTCCTCACGATTCACAACAAACGTTACGCAAAACTTGTATTCAATGATAATTATGAACCAAAACTCAATTTATAAACCAAACGGGGCTTAAGTTGTGTTGAGTAACAGTACTTCTGTTTGTAAATCCTTTTAAACTTTTAATCAACAAAAGTAAAGGTAGTTTTGCTGGGATTGGTCTGAAATTTGTGTGAATTGGTGTGAATTGGTGTGAATTGGTGTGAATTGGTGCTTGCTTACTTTTGATTTTCAGTATTTCTTATTTGTTGTTCTCTTGTATTCATTGAGTTTAATAATAGTGTTTTGATTAATGAGATAACTATTGTTTTCTAAATGAGTATAACTAAGGATTAGTAAACAAAACTCAATTAAAGGGCGGATTTTATTGAATAAAATCACTGAATAATGAATAAACTGAAGTACTTTTGGATACTGTTTTCATTGCTAAGAATTGGACTACTTTTGTGTCCAATTTGTCAGAACTGGTCATACATACAACCGGACCAATTCTTTCAGTCCACAGAACCGATCGCCGGCGATGTCTTTGATACAGAAGTTCTACTCGTTTGGGAATTTAACGCCACTTTTCCCCTCCGAAACATATTCTTCCCGCAACTTATTGCAAGACCAGTCTTCACTATTATCAAGAGCCTAGGCTTCAGTGATAGCCCTCTTCTAGTGTTTATTAGTCCGCGAATTGTCATCACTTTATTGTCATTTCTCTGTGACTATAGTCTGTATCAGTTGAATGAATACAGCGGTAGAAGTGGTTCAGTGATGTCATCACTGGTTATCTTCAGCTCTTCTTATATAAGTACAACATATTTGACACAAACATTCAGTAATACTATCGAAACAATTTTGGTTTCATTACTTTTGGTTAATGTCTTCAAATCGATTGCAAACAATTATTACAATACTTATAACTCGACTATAATCGGATCAATTCTGGCCTTTGGTTTCTTCAATAGACCGACGTTTGTGTTATTCGCTTTGGGGCCACTCCTCTTCTGGGGTCTCTCTTATGGATACAACGCTGAACAGAGAACAGTCACCCAATCGTTCAAACAATTGATAATTCGCGGCCTTTCATTACTGACACCTTTTATGATAACTTCGATGTCTCTAATAATTGTCGACACTTTATATTATTCACAAAATTTTCACGAAATGTACGAAAATTTTATTAACTATCGGTTCCAAGAATTGGTCCGTAATTTAGTGATAACTCCTCTGAATTTTGCCATTTATAACACGAAAACATCTAATCTGGCGAAACACGGACTGCATCCGCCGTACTTTCATATGTTGGTCAGCGTTCCGATGGCTTTCTCTTTATTGGGTTTATTGGCTTATTTAGATTTCTTCAGAAAGACTAAACAGTCGATCCAATGCCTTATCAAAGGGACAACTAAACCAAGAATTGGTGTATTCGAAGCAGTGAGCTTGCTCACCTTCATTATACCACTTCTGGGGTTCTCTATGATTGCCCACCAGGAGCCAAGGTTTCTAATCCCAAGTCTAGTCCCACTTTGCTATTTATACTCCAATCGATTGGTTTCTCGTAAATACTTATTCAGTGTTTGGATTGTCATAAATATATTTCTGATTATATTTTATGCGTTTATACATCAGTCGAAAGTTATTGAAGGAGTCATAGATTTTAATGAAATAATCGACAGAAGCGGCCAAAAGCCAACAGATATTGTCTTTTGTCGCCATTACTTACCTCCGCGTCATTTGCTTAATATTCCGAAGAATTCAACAAATATCCGAATCCATGACTTATCAGTTATGGAATTCCCGGAGGGGTTGGACACAAAAATCAATGAATTAAAAGTGCAAAACATAACGGATTTCTATTTAATGATTCCGAGTTGTCTTTCGGAACAATTGAGTGTTTTATTTACAAGACATGGAATACAAGAAAACAGATATAAATTAGTTAAACAATACTTTCCATACTTTACGGGCGAAGAAATCCTGAGTTCAATAAACTTATTGACGACTAGTTTCCAAAGTATTAAAAATGGCTTCTCTTTGAATATTTGGAAAGTTTTGATCAAATGATTTCAAGCACTCGGATATCCGCTCATATTCTGAGCTGTCTTTGTGTTCGACGAAGACATGAACTGAACAATAATTTCATTAATTAATTTAAATTTCAGATAATTTTGAATAAAGAGTTTGTTTACGTTATAAAAGATTTGTTTTCCGACGTATTGCGTCAAAACTGATTTCATATTTCCCCCTAATTTGCACCGAATATATCCGTAGAGATTAGAAGAACTCAATACCAGAGCCAAAGAGACGACCATCTGATCAATGGTTGTAATCGTTTGGAAACGATTAAAAAATTATTAATATTTTGTTGAATACTTACAAACCACTGAACGTTTAGCCGGAATACAGTCACCAAAAGGAGGAGAAACCAGAAAATGGGCGCTAAGATAAGGGCCGTCCAGAATATGGTGGCGTCGGCCGTATTATCAGACAATCGTTCCTCGATTTTAAAGGTTTCCTCTTTTGTATTGTCTTTTGTTTGATTTTTATTCTCGAATATCCAATGACTGCGGCCCTCGTCGTCAATGAAGTTCCACCACCGAAGACCCACTAATAGTCTTCCGGTTACGTTCTTTACGGCCCAGAAGTCCAACGAAATCAGCAAAATTAGTAACACAAAGATCGACAAGAAATCTGCCGACAATACAATTGTTCACTTTCTGGTCACTCCACTCATATATTTATATAATACAAACCCTGTCCGAAGAGTCCGCCGAATAAATACATCACAATTGAGACCAATTTGAAGATAATATGGAAAAAGGCAGCCGTCGGGTGTCTGTCCACAGAATTCAAATGTTTAATAACCTGATGACTAAATGGAGTCATTTAATCTTTAAATACTTGAATCGTTGCTTTCTTTGGACAGTAATATCTCTGTCAAAGTCGAAGATTATGTGTTCCGGACTCGAAGGCGAAGAAAGTGATGATGTCTTCAATAAAAAAAAATAGTCAAAAATTTTACATTTTTTTACGCCAAGAAAATTGTGTTACCGTTTGACCCATCATTATATCGGTTCAAATATGTCTGACTATAGATTGGGTCAAAAATATAATTGATTTAAGAAAAAGAGAATCAATTGATTGAATGTTTTCAATGTTTACAAACGAAATGCAATACTTTTAGTGACGAATGCATTCATTCAGTGGTTGAGTGAGTATTGGATTAGTTATGCCTTTCTTTCATTCATTAAAAGAGTCTCTCTTTGAGGGACTCCTCAGGAAAGGCGGACAACCCTTAGTTGGAAATTAGTTTTTGATTCACAAATTGCTGGATTCAATTCAACTCTTCACGAAACAGAATCACTTAATTATTATAGATTTTTAAGCAAAGCTTTATTAAAGTGTATTTTATTGCGAATTAAATTATATATTGATTTCTATACAAATTGTGTTGAATTTTGTCAAAAATATAACTTTAAATATGTTTGAGAAGAGAAATGTTTTTAATGGAAAATAATTATTATCGCAAAAAATGTTATATAAGTTTAGATTAAATAATTCATTGAATAATTATATATTCGAGCAAATAATTCGAGCGATTGTTTAAAATAAAATGAAAACTAATTTAAAATTAAATTAAATGAAAGTCAAAATAAAAGGAATAATATTTACGTTAAATTAAAACAACAAAAATTGTACTCAAATTAAGAGAAGAGCAGAACTCTTAACAATTATTAAGAGCTTATTATTCAACAAAAACTAATAAATTAGAGACTAATTTGAATAATGAGTTGTGTTTTGTAAATGACTTGAAATGAGTTGTTTTCAAAGCCAACAAATATTATTCAAAAGTAACTCTTCTTATGGAAAGACTAACAACTATTCGATTGATCGTTAGATTCCCTGCCCTGGAGTCGGGATATATGATTGTATATCTTGAGAGCCGGACCCAACTTAAGGGAAAGACCAGTCAAAACATCCATTCGTCTTAAGAGAAGAAGAGATCTGCCGTCGATTTCTTGTTCTTTGAAAATAATGGATTCGGAAGGAAAGCCGGCTTCGCGTATGAAATTCTCGACCTCTTCGACCGACCATTTTTGTGGACCCACTCCTGTTGTGGCGCTTTGATTGGTATCACTATTTTGACTAATAATCACTTCATTAGTAAAGAAACAAATTTGAGAAAACAAATACCTCTCGTTATTATCCTCTTTAATAGTCTTCTCCTCATTGTCTTCCTCTTTGATTGAATCGATTCCATTAGAATTTGATATATTATTGGAAATACCGTCTTTTGAGTTTTGGTCGGAGCCGTCGCTCTCCTCTATGTCTTTGGGTTCCTCTTTGGGATCGTCTGTAATGATCTCAATATTGACCTCCTTTTCCAAATCGGGTTCGGTCTCCAAAACAAGTTTAAAACTCTTTTCAATTTTAGGCACCGATTCTGTTTCATTGTCTTCTGATTGTGACGACTCTTCAGATGAATAGACAGTCTTTTTGTCATTCATTCCATTTGTTATTTCAGAGGAATTGGTTGATCTCTTAGTACAACAGTGTTGACAATACCAGTGCCCTAATCACAACAGATATTCAAAACACTTCCCAAGTTATTAATGAGGCATACCTTTAGGTTTGTCCACAATAGGAGTCGAATGACATTTGACGTGAAAACCTTTACTACAAGTGATGCAAATAATAAGGTATTCCTAAACAGAAGACAATCGAATCAATCGATTACTTAAATAACAATTGAGTTTAAAGATTACATTTGATTCGTTTCGTCGACAAACTGAACATATTTTACAGTTATGGCACTGCCATTGAGTTTTGTGGGCCACCTCTTCGTTGAGATTCACACAACTCGGATGGGCTTCAGATTAAATACAAATTCAAAGCTAATGATCGAAAAACAAGAGAAGAGACAAACCTTTTGCATCACAATTATTGCAGTGAAGCAGTTCTTCGGAGATATAAAGTGCTGTCGACGACGAAACCATTGTTAGCGAACAGATATCACACTTTGGCTCATATGTGTCGCGAAGATATTGCATTCCAAGTTCCGCGGGCTCTAAGAAGTCCGGTCCCAAAGACTTTTTGAATTTCTGTTCAAATTGTTTTCAAAGTCAAAGTCAAACAAATTTAAAAAACAAAATAAATTCAAACAAAACTTACTTTTCGTTTACTAATGGGTCGAATACGTTGGAGGACGGGAGGGGCCGTCGGCTTCTTTTGCCTCTTTTGAGCACCAATTATGCCCTGACTGGCCAGAAGTGATGTACCATCAGATATGTTGTTCCCCTCTTTTGACTCATTTTCCATTTTGAATATAAACTTAACTAAAGTTGATTTCAAATCATTTTCAAAAAGGAATTCAAAGATTGATAACAAATGAAAAGACTTACGATTTGTGTCTGAAATCTGTTTTCGGTCTTCGCTTAAAACGGTTTGGACTCAACTCTGAGACAGAATAAGCGCCGCAATCGAGTCGATCGATATATCCTTACCATTGAAATGAGAAATAATAAAATTGAGTTCAATTGGATTTCAAATATTTTGAACGAAAACACAATAAATGAGTAGAAATAGAGACCAAAACTTAAGAAACGGATCATTACATCAAATAAATCAAAGTTATTAATAGTTTATATATTAATTTATTTTCCATTTTATAGGCCCTCAAGAGTTCGAATTATATTCTTATAATTGAGTTTAAATAAGTTTTCAATCATTAAAATCAATTTTGGGAATAAAATCAAACGAGAAATCAGTTCATTGCTTAATATTGGTCTTCAATTATGTGTCGATTGAATGCAATACTAATTATAACAGTAATTGAATTTCATTACAAACCAATAATATTCTCAAATAATACAAAAAATTACTCATTTCTCTCGGTTTTAAAGTAGTTTAAAGGGATTGTCAACAATTGGAGAGACATAAGGCAATAGTTTACAATACCTTTAGTTAATGAGTAGTAAATCAGATATTAAACTCAACTAGTTTTCAATCTATGCTCCTATTAATTAAATAAGTTATCGTTTTCTGCTCATTGGCTTTCAATTAGTCAATCGCTTCAAACAATTTGTTTGAGTAGAGTCTCGACCCTCGACTCAGCACAACATAAGTCAAACACTAATTCACAACAATTTTAATCGTTTTTTCACTTCAATTAATTGAATAAAAATTAATTTTAATAACAATTCAATTAGAAGTGAATAAAAGACAAAACTATAGAAATCACTAAAAAGGGACACATATTTAGTACGTCTGGTCTCAGCTCTTGTGGTCTGTCTTTCACTTTGCCTTTAATTCAATGATTCAAAACTAAATTACTATTGAATCCGATTAAACACAAAACAAATTATTGCATTCAAAGCCTTTACTCAAATCAAAACAATTTTTTCAGCTCTTCATAAACATTGAAACAAAGATTATTTGGAGAAAATTCATTTTCATCGCAATATTGACTCAAAAAACTAAGGAAACACTCAATCATTTTGGTATAAATTCAATTCCATTGCTTACAAATAAACTTTAATCGAGGCAAAAGACAGGTTCTTGGCCAATTCAATTAATAGAATAGTTTAACTCGAGTCAAAAATCGAAAATTCATTGAAAAGCGAATCAAAGTATTTTATGAAATCAATAGTTTTGGAAATGAGTTTCAAATTATTATAAATAGATTTAAATTTTTTGATGAAATTCATTGAGAAAAGTAATAAACGATTGCAAACCTTTGGTTCTTAATTCACATGAATTGAAAAAATTTAATCAAATTAATAGGTTTTTGATTCCTATTTGAGGGCAAATTATGCGACAAATATGTAAAAATCAAAGTAAAGTCAAAGTGTTTTACTATTGAATTGCATTCAATTCAATGTAATATCAAAGGAGAGAAAAATCTCTGAATGAATCCAAAGCTTTAAAACTAAGTTCAATGTTGTCATAGAAATTGTAAACAATAAGTTCAGGCATTCATTTGCTGAGACCTCGCTGTTTGTCTTCACTCAACTTCGGCTTCAGTTCACTAATTTCACATTTTTTCGACTAAAACCGACAAATCTTTGGCACATCTTTATTGCGAGCAATGGTTTTGTCACCGAAAGGATTCAGTATTCGTCTGATACGAATGGGCTGCAAAAACCGACCATTTTATCAATTGGGAGCCCTTCCCACCAACAGAAGACCTAATTTATTGCCCGATGAGGTACTCGGAAATGTTGATCCCATTCCCAACGAAAATAATGAAATAATCGCTTGCGTTGACCTCAAGCGCCTGTCCTTCTGGATGGGAAAGGGCGCTAAGTTTAGCAAAGGCGCCGAAAATGTGATGGGTTAGTATTCACACAAATTTCACTTTATTTAATTCAATGACCTCTTAATAACTTTTCTGACTGACCTTACATTAAAATCTCAACTCGAAACCACCCGTTCCGATATCAATCGCTTTACGATTGAAGAAAATTCCTTAGTTATACAGAAATTGAATGAAAGTTAAATTAGCTAGTTTATTTAACTCTTACTATTCTCTAATTAATGGGCACTTTTCCATTTATATTACGGAAGGTATGGCCGGTTGGCTTCCAATTCCTCCTCGAGTTTACTTAAAAGCCTTAGAAAATAGAGAAAAAGAAACAGAGGAACAGACGAAGAGTGAGACCAAAGATGAGGACAAAGAGGAAGACAAAGAAGAGGACGAATACGTAATCGAAGACCTGATTCCCCGAAAGAGGATTTGTTGAATGATTTGCGAGTTTTTATAAATTTGTTGTAAAATAGTTGTAATAATAGTAATAAAGAGTAAAAAGTGTTGATTAGTGTCACACAAAACAATTGATTCACTTTTTATTTAGCAAATGATTTACAATTGATTTGATATTTAAATTTTGGAGGAATGCTATCAGAGTTCAGATATCAATAAATTCAATAATAATTAAAAAATCGAAACGAATATCGTATCGAAGAAAATATAGTTCGAGAGCCCCGTTGTCTTTGGCTGAGTTCGGGTCAGATATTAGTTTAAAATAGAAATATTTGGAATTAGAGAACAAAAAATAGCAAATTCTTGATTACATTCGTATATCAGATATACTTCAGTACACTTCACATGTCATATGTCTTAATATATTTCACTTTTATTTTTGACGATTAGATCAGAATATATGAGGCGTTCGGTATCTAATGCTAAGTCGAATCAAATAATGTTTAATACGTATTCATATATACATTGCTATTATACACAAAAATACTCTTAAGCCACACATCCATTAACCGTCTTCTTTGGGAGGTGTGAACCAACCTTTAAAGAAGTTCCTCATTAGTTCTCACAATTGATTAATTTGGGAAAACCTACCGTTCTTTTCATGTATTTGTACCAAAGATTTGAAGGACTGCTGAGCGCGGGCTAAACTGTACTGACCCTAAACCAGAGAACATACCATCAGTCAAATGAATTAAAAATTAAATAAATATTTTGATTACTTTATTGCCTCCAAACTGAATGCGAGCCTTTCCTTTGACAAGAGTGGCCGATATCTGCAGAATAATGGCTTCAATAGTGTAGGCACTGCTCCACCCCTGAAATCAAGGATACAAATCATTGATATTTTTATTGAAAGGTTTGAGTCATTACTTGTTTGGTGAGCAGTTCCATACAGATAGCGCCGCCGCCCAACACATATCCACCTGTAATCGAGGGGTGAACGACGCGAACAAATGGAGGTTCGAAGGGAAAGGCTTCTTTGAAAAGCACATTAAGAAGAATAAAGTCCTTTCCCTCCTTTTCTTTGAGTACTTGTAAGTCATTGTGAAGTTGAGAGTCGGGATCGACGACCAGAAGCTTTACGTTCCACTCATAGAGACTGTCGTTAACTAAGTCTACGGTAAAGACTCCTCTTTTGAAACTTTCCGATCGATAGACTTCTTTCAACTCTTTCATGAGTCGGTCCGTCGCCTGGACTGAACCCGAAACCGAGCCTTTGAGGTAACCGTCCCTTTGGTTTTGACGTAACCGCTCCAAAGTGGCCGTGTGTTCAGTGGAGAGGCCCTCGTCTTTGTTCTTTTCCTGAGTGTGGTTCTCGTCTTCCATTTCAATGTGAAGGTCTTCGTCGGCCATATCTTCGTCGTCGTCGTCCTCCTCATCGCTGATGGGCTGAACTGCGTTATGACTTAAGGGTGAGTATAAATGCTTGTCTCGAGTCATGTCATCACTAATGAATGGCTGTCCGTCGTGTGTGTCTGAGCACCGAATTTGGTCCAACTTTTCAATGTCTGCAATGAGTGGCATATTATTTATTCGACACAACTCTTCGACTAAAATCCTTATTTGTCTTAATAAGTGATTGTCGGCGCCGTTTGTATTGCTTAGAGATTGGACCACATTCGTGATCACCGCTTCTTCGGTCTCTGAGAACCAAACGGGAGGAACAGACGGATATGTTTCCTGTAATTCAATACAAATCGCATTAGAAAATGATAACACATTTACTCTTAATTACTGTAATGTTTGCGTGAATTTCATATTTCTTTCCGTTATTTGCGACGAAACGACAGGAGATCTCATCGACGGTCGCAGACATCACCTGAAACCTGTCGTGTGTTTTGGGGAATGTCTTCTCTAGACGTTTGATATCAGCCTTCAATTTGTTGAGACAGGCCATAGCTTTGGCCAATCGATCAATGGATCCAACACTCAGTGATCGAGTGATTACACAAATCAGTCTATTTTTGATTAATATAAACAAAGATTGAATTCAACCGAAAGTCAATTCAAACTTAAAGTCATAAACAAAAGCAAAATAAGTAGCGATTCATCGCTTCCTCCTATTGTTTAAATCAATACAAATGCAAACAATCAAAGACTCTGTAAATCACTGTTTAAACAAATCAATTGATCACTAAATCAGTGAATATTTCAAAACACAAATTGAGGAACAAATCAAAGGACTAAAAGTGTGCGACAAATGTCTAATTGAGACAACAATTTGTAAGAATAGACGCAATTCATTGAATTCAATGAGAGATCATTCAATCCATTCAATTACAATACATCGCAAACAACGTTACGCACAACCAATACAACAAAAACACATTAATTCCTTGAAAACGCACACAAAAAGTGTTACTCTTTTCCCTATATTTTTGGTCCCCTTTTTTCAATTATTTTTCATTTGTTTTATTGATTTAAGATATGAGTCAATTAATTAATGCCAACCCTTTCCTTAACTAATGGTTAAAATAGTTTCGGTTGTATTTCGATTTTTTGGCCAAAGTTTAAACTTTTATCCTGAAAACAATAGTTAAGAATTGAGTCGCCATTTATCGAAAAGCCAAGGGCTGTGTCAGCTATAAATGTGAGTCAGTGGTTAGGACCAGATTTTGCCAGTTGGGGGTCTTAGCAGTGGACCACTTTTGCCTTTCACTGCACAGAATAAGAGAGGGGAGAATGTGAACAACAAATCCTTCTCATTATTCCTACCTTTGTCTCTGACTTTCCTTAGGAATGGAGATAATGACTGTGAGGCCAACCTTTGCATACATTTCTCATATTTTTTGCATTTTTCACATTAAATATGAATTTTAGTTAATTAAATCCATTAGTAATAGTTTATAATCTCAATAATTAGCAATAATTGAAGCAATTTCTCTAAAATTATTTCTGAAACACTGCTTTGCATATCGGAAAACCAGTTGTTCGTTCAAATTGCTCAATATGTCACCTAGATTCATTTAGATTCATTCTTCTTTAAGTGAATCAATTGGTCCAATTAAATTCATATCTCTAAGAGTTATTTTGAATAAATTAATTTTTTTTTTTAGCTGAACATCACGTTAATGAACGGAATAATTTATTCAAAGAGAATAAAAAGGTATTTAGTAGAGACAGATAGTGTGTTCACATTAATTTTCCCAAAATTAAAGTGTGCATGGTGAATCACCATTGGTGATTAATAGTTCTTATATTTTTGTTTGCTTCCGATCTTTGGCTTTTAGTGTTTGACAAAAGTTGTAAAGTTTGAGAATTTGAGAGAAACTGTTGAACTGTGAGCAAGAAGTGAATAAGCTTGCTCATTTTTGACCAATTTCTGTGAAATGTCAAAAACCGAGAATAAAAGATTGATTTTCTCATTGTTTGAAATTAATTCCAGTGATGTTCACAAATATCATTACAAAAGAGCCGAAGTGTTGGTGACGTCACTACAGTTTGTTTACCACTAAATCAGTCGACAAATAGTTTTTTTTAGATTTGATTTAAAACTAATTAATCCATTCTTTGACTGAATTTCGATTTATTTCTATAATTTTGAATTACTTTTTGATATTTTGATTTTAATTTTGTGTATAATTGAAATGAAATGTCACTAAACGGCGGCCAAAGAGAGGATGATTTCGACGACCATTTGGTCCAATTGTTAAATTATGACTCCGAAGCCAATGGTCTTTCACTTTACCGAAGAAGAGGTGCTCCGCATCACATGTTCATGAGATATATGTATTCACGAATTGGTCGGAAGATCTATGAGTCGGCCAGAGATGGACTGGACGTCACTCTCTATGAACTGTTAAATAGATTGTCGACCGAAGAGTCGAATCAATACATTAATGAGACGGTAACCGACGGACAGATAAAGTGTACGCCACTTATAATAGCGGCGAAGAACGGTCACCAAAACATCGTTAAAATGCTTTTAATGAAGTTCTCGCCCGACCTCGAGATCGAAGGCTCCGCACAATTCGACGGTTATCTTATCGAAGGGGCCACTGCTTTGTGGTGTGCGGCCGGTGGCGGTCACCTCAATGTAGTCCGAACTCTGGTCGAACATAAGGCAGACATAAATCACGCGACGAAAACCAATTCGACGCCTCTGAGAGCCGCCTGTTTTGATGGACGGCTCGATATCGTCAAGTATTTGGTGGAACACAACGCAGACATCCATTTGTCCAACAAATACAACAATACCTGTCTTATGATCGCCTCATATAAGGGTCACTTAGAGGTCGTCGAGTATTTGTTATCTCTTCGGTCGGATCCAAACATTAAAGCTCTTTGTGGGGCCACTGCTCTGCACTTCGCTGCAGAGAACGGCCACTTGTCTATCATCAGAGCTCTTCTCAGTCATAACGCGCTCATCACAAAGAACTCAATAGGAATGACACCACTGATGGCGGCCGCCTCCACCTCGAGAGCACATATCGTCGAATATTTCATTTCGACTGACCTGTGCTCAGAACTGGAAAAAGTTGAAGCATTAGAACTGTTGGGTTCTTCTTATGCCAACGATAAGGATATGTATGACTTAGAGAAAGCCTTCTATTACATGGAATGGGCGATGAGGTCCCGCTATAGAGACCCTCAGAACCCTTTGCTTAAAAAACTATTGTCACCGATCGCTGCCTATGACTTCAGAGTCGAGTGCCAGACATTAGAACAATTGATTGCCATTCAAAGCGACAGTTGTGCCCTACATATGGAAGCGCTGGTTATTCGGGAGAGAATTTTGGGGCCACACAACCCAGAAGTGCCGCATCCGATCATCTTTAGAGGAGCTGTTTATGCAGATTCTGCCCGATTTGATCGGTGTCTTCAGTTATGGTTACACGCATTGAGACTACGGATAATGAACTCGGTTTCCATAAAAAAGGATTTATTGCGTTTCGCACAAGTCTTCAGTCAAATCATAAACATTGGACACAATCTCTCCATTGATTCTCTCAAAGAAGTCATTGAAACTGCGATCAGAGAATTGAAGAGAAATAAACAGACTCTCGATCTCTGCTCCGAAGAGTTGTCTAAAGAGACGATTCAGGAAGAGTTGGACGACAACTTGCATACTGTCCTCTATCTCATAGTCATCGTAACTAAGGTTTGAATTTCTCTTTTTGTCGATTAAAATATGAATAAACGAAATGATTTTTATTTCAAAGATCTTGAAGTTTATAAAATCGGAGGAAGAGTTCAAATTATGTCAACTCATATACAGTTTGGTTAAACTCGAGCTCAGGACCAAAGATGGCTCATCTCTTCTGCATCTGAGTGTGAGTGCAGACACACCTATAGATGATTTCTATACGAAGAATGTTTGCAAGTAAGAGACCCTTTGACCCGATGTCTGACCTGTTTAACATAATTGAGTGTTTGTGTATAGGTTCCCCTGTGCCAATACCGCCAAACTTCTCATACAGTGTGGGGCTGACGTCAATGCAGTCGATGAGCACCGGAATAGTCCCTTGCATTTGATAGTCGCCTATCAGAAGCCTATCAGTGATTTTCTGACACTTCATGCGATCACTACCTGTTTGGTGGAAAGCGGCGCACATATGGATGCCGTTAACCATAAGAATCAGACGCCTTTGGAATCGGCGACAACTGGTGTCGCAGAGATATTACTCAAGACTCAGACGAAGATAAGTCTGAAGTGTTTGTCGGCAAAAGCCATCAAAAAATACCGAATCGATTACAGCGGACTCTTTCCGCCGCCAATCGTTAAGTTCATTGAATTTCACGGAATTTCAGCCCAAAGACGAACAAAACAATAGTTTTATAATTTTATTCAATTTGTTATTCATTTCAATGGATTTTCGTTATATTTAAAAAGTTTTTAAAAATAAAACATAACTTCTAATCATTTTTCACTCAAATCTCTGGAGTTTTGTTCAAATAATAATTTTAATAAATATAATTGCATTGTAGAGACCTCTCCTCTCCCCTTAATTTCAGTTCTGTTCTCATTTTTATCAGAATTGGCAAAAGTGTCATAAAGAGTGTGAATGAGACCAATCTTTGGCACATTTTATATGAATATTCTTCAGAAAAGTTATTTGAATATAGATTTTGTTTGAAATTTATTTAACGAAAGAAATAATTATTGAAATTAGAGACAAAAATATCGATTCTTTTCTCAAATATTGGTTAAAATTTTATGTCTGCGAATGAAGTAATGGTGGGGACCTCCGGCACATCTTCAACTGCTTTCCCGCCTCGCCTTTTGATAAGAGCACCTTTGAGTCCGGCACTGACCGCCGCTTTGATTTCTCTGTCGTCGTCACTAATGAATAAAATTTGTTTGGCGTCGATTCCAAGAGATTTAGCGATTAAAGCGTAAGACTCGGACTCCTTTTTATCTCCGATTGTGTTATCGAAGAACTTGTCAATCAAACAGTGAATGTTTCCGTGATTTGTGCGGCAGAACATCAACTGTTGAGCAATGGCTAAACCCGAAGAAAAGGTACATATTTTGATGCCCTCCTTATTCTTCCACTGATGGATAGCAACGGATACGTCCCCATAGATGTGGCTTTTGATGAGACCGTTTTGATAGCCCCAAAACCAACACATTATCTCTATTTGTTTCAGTTCTGAAGTTCTCATTCTCTTTGGGAAAAAAATCTTTTAATGAAAGATATGACGGAAAATGTAATACCCTTTGAATTTGCCAAACGAGAAGATCTGTGGCTGATTTGCAAATCGCATCTCTACCGCTGTCAGCCACTGGCGGACCGCCCAATGTATTAGCCTTTTGTGCTCTTCTTAAACGAGCGATAATTTCTTTAGTGTCCGATTCCTCGTAAGTTTCGATGAAAAATCGGATCAAATTGTTTTTAATGAATGGAAACAAATACTTTGAGACAAATTTCCTATCAGTGGTCGTCCCTTCGATGTCAAGGATAATGGCTTTAGGTTTGGAAAAAGTGGGCATTTTTTATGATTTCAAATAATTTGTCGTCAAAATCGTTGAATCAATGAATTTGAATGAAAACGAATTCATGACATCGCGAGACACAAAAACTTTTTTTTCTACATAAATCGTATTAAAGAATTTCTTCGAAACAAAGAATTAAATAAATAACTCCAAAATAAAATTAATGATCCGTTGGTTGTCAGGTATGCCTTCGAAAAGAGACTGATCCCTAATATTCCAATTCTAAGATATTAATAGATTCTAATAAATAGCATAGAATTCATTGACATTTTTGAAAGAATTTGATTAATGGATGAAAAAAGTGTAGAAAACGTAAAGAGACTTAAGAAAAATTGTGAGGAAGCCCTCGGAGAGGCCTCTGACTACTTGTGGACAGCAAATGGAAAGTTCGTTTGGATGTCTCATAAGACCCTTTATTGTCCCCAATATATAACTTTCAATGACTTACAAGAAATGAAAGACATCTTAAAGAAATTGGAAACAAAAACCGATGCTTTAGATGACTGCAAACGAAAGTTGAATTCACAGACGAATCCAAAACAGTTTGAAGTTATGATCAAAAGACTCGACAAAATGATTACAAAAAGTGATGAATTGCAGGTTCTCTGCGAAAAGTTGATTCGACAGATGAAGAACACTATTAACCAAAATAAAAAGTGATTTTTCCCGCAAATCACTTATATTTTTAGAGATTTAAACAAATATTTTATAATTCTTTAAAATTTATTTAAGAAAACTGTTGACAAATATTCTGATTAAAGCAAATAAAAGAAAATTCTGACTAATTTTTTGAAGAATTTTCAATTCTCTATAACTTATATTTTATAAGCGATTTGAGGCCAGAATTCCTATTCTATACCTGTGATGATAGGCATTGAAAGGGAGGGCAGATATTTGGAATGAAGAGCCTAATTATTAGAGTGAAACTGATAGTTATTCTGCATAACATTCAGTTTGATATATGTCTGATCTTCAAATGGTTAACACAATGAACACAATTCGCAATAATTTAATATTAGATTAATAATTAACAAAACGCTACCAACCATTGTATCTATGGT